>SKCR01042176.1:0-58292 GCA_019454045.1 Zanthoxylum bungeanum
CGTTCTCGCTTACGTATATTCATTAGGTAGACAACTCATTATCAATCACTCACTAGTGACTCATAGGTTCCGGTCCTAGTCGTTTCTCGTTGTGACAACTTTGACACGTTCACAAGGAGGTGTACCAAGGTTAAACTTGTCAATGATAAATTCAAGATACTTGCGTAGTCCTGACAGCTTTGGCACGTTCACAAGGAGGTATACCAAGGTTAAACTTGCCAATGATAAATTCAAGATACTTGCATAGTCCTGACAACTTTGGCACGTTCAGAATTTCCGCTTTCGCTTGAATTTGCCTAGTATCAAATATACATCCGGTATAAATAAATTTCTATCGGCTACACCCTCACAGCTTTGGCACATTCTCGGATGTAGTCATAGAACAGATATCCATAAACCGTATTGACAAGACGGACCAAGAAACATGCATCAAATACATATTACTTTTAAACCTTATTAATTAGGGATTTTCCGTAAAAAGATGTTGTGTATCATATTTAATCAAATTGAATAACACATGTATCTATAAAGCAAATAATAGATTAAATTTCAGATTTGAGGGCCTAATCATATCATGACCCAATAGTTTCAAGTTTGATCATTTTAGTCCAATCTTTTTGCAACTGTATCATAACTAATCATTCTAAGGTCATTTATATCTTTACCATATCATAAAAGAAGAGGTTATATTATAGAAACTGTTTATTTTATTCATACTAAAATGTTTACACAAGTATTTACAAGAAAATACAAGATAAATTGACGCTCATAGCACCAACCCTAACACTAACTTCACTGTTTAACATTCTCAATTTGTTGTCTTACTTATTACATTCAATTCAACAACCCTCATCAAATTTTTCAGTATTATAAACACATAATTTACACACAAAATATAATTATTTCTTTTGTTTAATCTAGACTTGATATTTCATCAAACACTTGGTGCGCGAAATGCATAAAATCCACTATTATTACAATGTAAGCTTGTTGTTACTTAATTTTCACAACCAAAGCACAATCAACACAATTAAAGTCTCCATTACACATCCAAAAACAATCCCCAACACTTCCTACATGGCCGAATTCTATCACCATGAATTAACCAAAAATTTCAAACATCTTGTTACAATAAGTCTCTATTAATCAATTTCATAATCTCTACTTCTCTAATCAAAACTTTCTTCACTCCAACAAGCTTTCTTTCTTCAAATCTAATTCTTGGGTTTTCAATTTCATACACAATATAACATATTCATTACCAAAACACAACATCAAGCTTCCTCTCTAATCACCATTTTCGACCATGACCAACCTATTTTCAAATTTGTGAAATTCAAACAATCCAATGCCTAATCCATGATATAATACCACTAAATGTATAGTTACACACTCTAATGAGCTTAATCTTGCAAAATGGATCAAACTTAGCCTAGGAATCTCATGGGTTAGAATTTGGATAGTGAAGATACATGCTAAAGATTTCAAGAAATCAAAGGAATGGGAGATAGAAACTTAGTAGGCTTGGAGATTACTTGAGGAAGCATAAATTCCACTCTTGGTAGAAGCTTGAACGTGAGCTAGAGAAAGAAAAACTTTTATGTGGTTGTGTGTCGAAATTTCATGACTTTTTGCTGAAGAAGAAGAAGGAAAATAGTGTCTTATTTTACATCACAAAAGAAAGATGTTTAAGAATAAAATAATAAATTATATTTGGCACATGCTAAAAAGAAGGGTAATTTTCGTCACTGCACAGTACAGTCTAGAAAACGCTCATTTTTTATACTCAACATGAAAAATGTAGGTATTTGTCCAATATTTCTGTTGGTATCAAGATCACTGAAACGGACATCGGTGGCTCAAGTTATTGCAAAAATATTAAGGGATGTCTAAAAGTGTAATTGAAAATAAATGTGTACTGTAACCGTAAAAATTTTCCAGATTTCTGAAAAATAATTTCATGAATACAAACTCACTCATGCTTAATTTTATACTAAATAATACGTCACACATGTGGGAAATGACAATAGTAATTTTGTTGTGGTGATCGGAGTGTTACATTCTCCCCTTAAATATGATTCATCCTCGAATCCATTTAAGGTTAAGTTTCTGAATTCTGCCCGAGATTTCCATGCCGCTTCTTGATTTCTCATGATGTCGCCAATAGAATTATACTGATAGAGCATTTATAGGTCGCAACCGTGGTATATTATGCATATGAGTCATCATACATAACTTTCTGAGCATGGAAACATCACTTGCATGATGGGGCTTGTCTACATGAAAGCACAGATTTCTTAGGCGCTACTCCAAGCTTATTTTGAACTTAACATGGTATTTCTTCCAAACCTCTCGATATCCACTTAAGGAAAACCTATACGTGCATCCGTGTAAGATCTCAAAGAGAACCATTGAGTATCTGTGGGAGCTATCGATTCCAGTTGCCTCCATGATCCAAGGCACTAACCTTGGGCATGGCTTTCAAGGCTGGAGGGTTTTTCCCGATCGATCATGAGTTTGGGGATGGAGAAATTATATTCAACTGAAGTTGTAACTTGATTCATACTGAACTTGTTATTACTACTAGAAAGTGAACAATGCGTCTTCATCAATGGTGATGAGGGTGGAAACTTCGTTTCAAGATAGTACATTACATTAATCCTAGCGTCATGAGCTACAGTGAACTTGAGCTTGACTGAAAAGAAATACTCTGATTGGGATGGCCTGTCAATTGTATCATTGAATACCTAAGTTCTTGGGTGTTCCTGTGGGTTTATGTTATTCAGCTCTTATCTGCTGATAAAGGGAACACTTGGATACATATTCTGTTGTAACCTAGTCACAACATTTTGCTACCATCAAAGTCTTGTAGAATCTATCTTTCATAGTTTCCTCTCCAATGGCAACTCCCTATTTTTATCGAATAATAGGAGATCAATCTTCTCCAACAACAAGTATTTCTATCCCTAAACTGATAATATATCATTCTATTCCACTTCCATCAAAGTCCTTCACTGTCTACCAATATTAGGCAAACCCACACGTAACCTCAATTTTTGGAGAAACCTCGACCAAATATTCCTTTCTTTAAGGATTTCATTACTCAGACCACACCTTCAATTTGCACTCAACCCTACTCGATTGTTAATCTGTCTTACATCAACTTCTGCTTCTTGTATCATATAATTTTTTCTTATAAAGGCTAACTTCCTTTCATCCGGGTCATTGACAATATCTCCTAATATCCAAGGTCTCCTTAACTTAATACTTATTCGGGTTTTCATTCTCTTAAAGGAATAGTCTTTATGAAAATTTTTCCAATAATCCACCTTTGGTATCCTGCCACTTCAAAGGCACCAACTACCCCAAACACATTTAACCACGACTTATCTTATATTATCTCAGTCTTTGGAACCACTTCCTTACTTAATTTGCCAAGGATATCTCTATTATTACTCAGAGCCTTTCTCTGAAAACTTGGTATATCTGGACCTATATTCCCTTTTTGAAAGAAGTCAGTACTCCTTACATATCTAATCGAATCAGCCCTAAACTATTGACGACATGTATTCCTTCTTGATGGTGTCCGTATCACATTCTGCATACCAAAAGATCTCATCACTCTCTTTTCCATATAACGCAGGCAGATTCCATGGAGATAAATTGGGGTCAACAACTTTCTTAAGCCCTATTAGAGTCGTATTTTTTGAGGGACTGCTATGATGATAAACTTATGACTAAGTCTACTCAGGTTTTGATCTCTCTTCCAAGGGATGTACTTGGTAACTCATTCGGTAGCCTAAATTATCTTCTTTGAGATTTTCACTGTTGACCTGAAATGCTAGGGCTTTGGTGCCAACAGACTTATAATTAAATAAAAGGGCTTTTTTGTGGGTAGTACTAAGTATAGGCTTATGATCAGGGTTCTCACGGTTTTGGTCTCAATCTTGGGGTATGGTGTTAGCTATTATACCGCACGCAAGTGCATATATCTCTCAAGTAATATAGTGACTAATAGTCAAATATCGTACCTATAGAGATTTATTATTTATCTTATTAATACCAAAACAACCTACTTAACTTAAACTAAACTATTGGCTACGAGAGAGATTGTTTAATCTAAAAATTAATTGAAAGATTAAATAGAGAGCAAATAATAATTTTGGATTTTAACTTTATGCGCGAGAAGAACCTATGGTTGTAATTCACCTAAGCACACACACGATGGGTTCATGCACTTTTTATTCAATTGGGTTGTAACGAATTATTAACCTAGAACACTAGACTATCTACAAGCCTCTTTCGATGGCCAGGTAGAAATATTCAATTTAAACCAATTAACTATATGTATAATTTATTTAAACCAAATTTATTAAGATCGATAACTAATATGGCTATGCATGCCCGTCAAATATATTTCTATCATACAAAGAAATATATTCAAGCGAAGTAGATCATGTGTTATTATTCTCACGGCTAATCCAAATTCCCTCCGTTGAGTTCCTAAGGATTTACCATGACTATTTTATTGTTGGCCAGATAAATAAAATATACATTCAATACAGAGAATAATCAATAATCAATAACAAACCCAAGAGAATATAAATATGTAATTTAATTAAATAACATGTTTAAGATTCATTATAATCCTAGATGAATAATTTACTTACTTATGATATTCAATAAAAAAATGTTAATCATTATAAAAATAAAACAAGGACTATTTAAAGATAAACTATAGAGAGAAGGTAAGGAAGAATTCTCGCTGCAGCCTTCGCCTTCAAACTCCAGCTTCAGTTAAAGCACTCATCATTGTCTTGCTCTAGGTATTCTTCTATACTCTAGGATTCTAAAATTATATTATGAGGCTTCTTTTTTTAGGTTATGGGATGAAATTATGCTTATATATGAGGTTTGGGGTCTTTCCTGATAAAAGAATGAAGTCTGCACAACACTGGGGACGTCTTCCGTGTGTCAGGGCCTCACGACGTGCCTCCATGGGTGTCGCGACACCCCACCATATGTTGCTCTCTGTCCATTTTTTCTGTTGACACGTGTCATGATGCACTTCCAATGTCGTGACACATGTTTTCACTCTGAAAGATAGCCCAAATCAACTTTGATTTTATCGTTTCATCCCTCATTGAGTCTAGGTAAACTGTAATATGATTTTTACTTGTGAAATACACCAAAAACAGATCAAAGCGCTCATAAAACTTGAAATACACACAAAACATTAAGAAAGAGAAGCGGGAAATATATATATATATATATATATATATATATATATATATATGACCGCTCATCACTAGACTCGCCTCGTTTTCCATCATTTTCCTTGAACTGACTACTCAAGCTATCAAATATGTATTTTACTCATATATAAGGAAAATGTATTGGGCTGGGTGGGTATGGGTTCTAAGTTTTCATTTTATTAACCATATATTGTCACTTATTTTCTTTTCACCTATCTGGACCGCCTAAGACTCATGGTGCGAAATTGGCAATACATTATCCTTATGATTTAAGCTAATCGATTCTTGTTCATGTATTCTTACCAACTATCATCCTAGAAACAACGATATCCATCTCTATAACCTACACTCGTAATTATCTAAAACTTCCTCTTATTAGTTAATACTCTCAACGTACAAGTTATGCATCATATTCTAATATTTTGGGAAACATCCTCATGAAGATCGATGAACATATTGCACACCTTTTGATATTCTTTGATAATCATTAGTTACTTTAAAGGTTTATAAAGGCTTATCCACTAGGTTTGTCTACCTTGATATGCCTGATCAAAGTCAAGCTTTTCGGTAGGTGATTATCTCTATCTAAAGTCAATTCTTTCCTTGGTTTCTCTCTCACCCTGTTTTGGGGAAAACTATCTTACTACAATTAGCGTTTCATTATTTAAGAATCGACTTATCTCTTTGATACATTTTTTTTATGCTTAACTAAGTAAGAACATTGTTAACATACTATATCCAAAAATCCTACATCACCTGTAAACACCTGAAAGATCGATAGGGAAACTGGTACTGAGCTCTAGTGGCAACTAAAGATTGGGTTGGTTACCAAGAACCAAATCTTTAGATGACATGAAAAGATTGGCATACAAAGGGAGAGATTAACTTATGGTTCGGGTTTTTTTGGCTTTATAATATGGAAAGATCAATCGAGAAACTGTCTGCGTAATTTTTTGTTAGTACGCATGTACGGTTCCAAACCTCATGAGACAAAGTCCCAGAAATAGGTGTTTGATTCCAAGTGATTTCGTTTCCTTCAGCCCATTAAGCCCCCAAGTTTCCTACTCGTATGTAACTGCTAGATCATGCGTGCAACCGCTGGGTCGTGCATGCAACTGCTGGGTTGTGTGTTCTGATAACTGTTAGATAATAGGGATTAATGCCATACTGTGCACTAACCGTTAGGTGAGCCTATTTGTAACTGGCCAACTGCAAGACACCTTCACATATTCATTCTTCTTTCATCGTTCTTCACTTGTTGGAAGGTTATTTCTTAGTTCTTCATGATTTTTTTGCCCGTTGGTCGAATCATCCTGGGTCAATTCCTTCTTCATTCTTCGTCCTGAATGACGCCATGCCTTTTCATCCTTTAGTAATTATTTTCCTGTTAATAATTGCCCCCTTAAATACGCCTTAATCGAATTGAGAGATAAGATTGAGGCAGTATTTCTTAGTTAAGAATTTAAAGCTGGGGTCGTATCACTGGCCGTCTTACTAGTTCGGTCTGTTGATCTTTCGCTTTCATTTGTTACCGCCATTTGTGCATCTCGAGACCTGTTGTCTGCATTCCCCATGAGAATCCATCATTTCGCTAATTGATGTGTGACTTATCCCATCACGTCGTCTGAAAACCATCATTGCGCTAAATAATGTGCCACTTTTCACGTCACATCCATGTCACATCGCGTCTGGTACTGCCTCTCCATTTTCCATCTCTTTCGTCTACCTTGAATTAGATCACGCCACCTGTCATAGGGCGAATTTTTATTCTGGCTATATAAACCCAACTCCTCTATTTTCACTGTTTTACCTTCTCTCATCCTTTTCACTGCTTTCTTACTTTTGCAAATCCCTCAATTTGCTATGGCGTCTTCTTCCTCTGCTCCCAAAAAGAACACTGTCTCGATCTTCAAAAATTATCAGGCTGCCTTAGACGACCCTTCAGTTAGTGTCTTTGGGGTCCACAATCTTGACGAAACCCACAAATTGTGCTCCCTCGGACCCATTTTTGTTAATGATGAAGCCATTGCTACAGCTTCACTGGCTCAGTTGTTCCCTTCTATTTCTAACCTGCCCTTTTCAGAACCTCTGAGCATTTCTTCGCTGAATCAGTCCAACCCCATTCGTACATGGCCCAAACCTGATTCTTCATTCGAGAACTGGTTTCAGCGTATGAAGTCGTATGCATACACCCGCACCTTCCTCGAAAATAGTGGTATATTCTCTCTCATATAGCTTTCCCTTGTATTTCCTATTTTCGATTAGAATCGTTTCCCCATATCACTACTTTTTTGGTCTTCTGATTATACTCGGTGCTTTGACTAGGTTGGCTCCTTTGGATGCGACCATGCCCGCCCATATCAATTTTCACTTTCCTCCTCCCTAAATGGACACTTCATCATTCTCTTCTTATTCCACTTTCTTTCGTACATTCTTTGAGTCGACTGGTCCGGTTACGGTATTGGAGCGTACCGTTTTCATTCATTACTAGCTTTGCAAATATATCATTTGCGTGCCTAGTCAGAAACCCGTGGCGAGTTATCTTCCCATTTCTTTAGATGCTGTCAACGGTCGTCCTTTGGAACTATGTTTTTCCTTTTGGATCCGTTTATCGGGGCCTTACCATTCTTCAAAAATAGCTACGGTCTGGCTCTTCGCCCATTACTTTTGGCCCTCTTTGGCTCATCCAACTTTGGCTTATAACCTATTTCCTTATTTTTGGTTCCATTGAGTCAAATCGTTCATTTCCTTGTGTCGGCCTTCTATTCGCCCAATTAGGGCCAACTCCTCCCCTTCCTCATACCATTTTCGATTATTTTTATGCCATTTCTCGGGTCTCTTCTTTTTTTCATTTTTCATTGAGCGACAGCCCCTCCTTCGTTTATGAGCTTCCACAGTCAGATGGAGATGAATCAGTTAATCGCATCTGGTGCAAATTTTTATATACCCGCGATTTGATTCACGATATCTTGACTGGGGCTAATAGCAAGGCTTTGGTAGAAGTGTATTCTCCTAACTTCGTCGCTCGTGAATTTGGCCTTGTCCAAGGATGGCCCATTCCATTATTCTACTTTCGCTCTACTCCAGCAGAACGTTTCAAAGTTCTTTCGCTCTCAGACATTGACCAATGCTTGTCCAAGGTGCAAACTTTATTATCTTTTTTTTTTCTTGTGACTCTTTCTCCCCTTGTACATATGTCCATAATTTCTTTGACCGTTTTTGGCCAACCAACTGTGAAAGGCTTTTTTCCTTGGCTTCCTCCATGATCTTTCCCAGCATTCTCTTTTCCTCTAAATCTTCTGAACAAGTTGGGCCTAAGAAACCCGCTGAGAAGCCTGGGTCGAAGAAAGCAAGTTCTAAACCCCCTATCAAAAGGAAGCATGCTTTGCCCGCTCATGGTTCTGATTCAGATGAGCATGTGTTGTTCAGATAAGCTAAGGTATGCTTTTCCTCTCTCTCTTCTCTTTTTTTTAACTATTTGTTATTGTTTCCTTGTGTAGGTCTCCAGGACCGAGCAATCGTCAGATATGGCCGCGTCAGCTCAAGCCTCATCCCCCGATATTATGGTCGTTAAACTCCCCTCAGAGGAGGGTGTGGATGTTGAACACCAAACCATCATGGTGGATCCCTAAGGTACAGGGTTAAATATAGTAATGGGGAGTGGAGACCCGCGCATATAGGAGATCCCAATGGACGACCTCTTATTCGAGTATCGTCCATTGCACACTCATATCCCCCTTGTGGAAGAGCCGGATGACGAGCTTTCTCAGCTCCATCCTGAGCGGGTCGTCCCCTTGATTCATAGGTGGATTGCCTCGGAGATTGGAGGTGTTATAGGGACATCGATGGCTTATTCAGTCTGGCCGAATTGGATATATTGGAAGAGGCCAGGTCTCTTCTGAAGGCGGACATTGTCAGACGAATATGTGAGTATATTGAAGTTATAAATGTTATTGATTCCTCTGATTCTGACTCTTCTACGGAAACCTAGTCGTCGAGTGGACCAAACTATTCTGGTGTTCCCTTCGATCCTCCAATGCATCGGTCTCCTTCACCAAATCGTGATCTTCAACCAACATCCCCCATTACTCTGCCATCATCTCTTTGGCCAACATCTCTTATTCATCCGCCATCATCTCCTAGGCCAGATTCCACATCGTCCCCCGGTGATTTTCCTATGGTGGCTGCTGATAAGCCTTCAAGTTCTAGCTTGGTATCCGAGGCTGTAAGTATTTTTCTTCCTTTTGTATAATTACCTTGGTTTTCATTTGTTAATCTTTTTTTTTATAAATAAGTTCTTGATCCGTTCATGCAATCAGTCCATGACATTTTGGATCGTCTTGATCGGCTGGCCTCCACTCCGTCTCAGCCTTCTTCATCCTCAACACGGGCAACCACAGACTTGGAGGTCCTTCAGGAAGCCATTTGTCAATACTCGTCCTTCACTGGGTTGGACATCGGTCAGACTACTCTGCTATAGAATATGCTTAAACTAGAGAGAGTTTCATCTGAGTTGTTCCAACTGTTGGCTTCTCCTACTTTGCCTATACCAGTGAATAATCGGCTTGTCCTCCAAGACTTGCAGAACGAAGTAGAGGCTCTCATCCCTCGTTATCGATGTATACACAGCCAGAGGGTCGGGTTTCGTTCTTTAGTTGCAAAGAAATATTGACTATGTGATTCCCTTAATATTGTTCGTTAATCCCTACGGGAAACTACGGACGAGATAATGATTGAGGAGTCGGTATTGCTGGATTTAGAGTGATAACTACAGGAGATCCAGTGTCTCGTTGAGGAGAGCCGCATGAGAAAAGATGCTAAGAGGAAATCCGTTGATGCGCAATTAGAGGAGGTCAATACATCTTTGGCGAAGTATGAAGACTTGGTACAAATTGACTTTGAAAAGAGCCTGGCCGATCTTACTGCAGCTGATGAGGGTGATGCAGCAAGAATGGCGACAATTAAGGGAGGCATTTGTGGTCCTGAAGGAAAAAACACTTACTGAGGACGTCCAACAGCCGCCATCGAATAAATGATTTTTTAATTTATTTACTTGTTGTTAGGACATTGCATCGTCCATTTTTCATGAGTTACCATATGTTACCCCGTCTTTATTATAATAACAGTGTTTATTATTATTATGATTTTTTATAAACTTTGTTCTTATTCGAAAAACACTACATTCTCATGTTCCCATAAGAATTAACATATTTTTTCAAGTATTTACCATTTATCGCTCTAACATGCATTTCTCTATCCAAATTCCTTAAATGATAAGCTCCATTTGGCAATATGTTCTCTACCTTGAAAGGTCCTTCCCAATTGGGCGACCATTTACCATATATAAGACTTTTAATATCCAATGGCAGTATTGTCTTCCATACTAAGTCTCATTTCTTGAACGATTTGGCCACGACTTTTCGATTATACCCTTTGGCCATTCATTCTTTCTATGTTTCCAAACGGTTAATGACATCATATTTAATATCTTCTAACTCTAATAGATTTTGGATCATCGCATCATTATAATCTCCGATCTTCAATTTATCATGTAATGCCATCCTTATAGATTTGACATTGACCTCCACCGGTCATATGACCTCCTTACCATATACTAGTTGGAATGGTGTGACCGAGGTGTTTGTTCTTGGCAATTTCCTATATGCCCATAAAGCCTGACTCAAGCATTCGTTCCATTGCCTGGCATTTTCTGTTATCATTTTTTGAATTAGGCCTTTAAGGATTTTATTGGATGACTCGGCCTAACCATTTGACTGAGGATAATATAGTGTAGCATTTACCAACTGGATCTCATATTCGCCCAAAAAAAAACTTCACTTTGTCACCGTTCAGAGAAGTCTCATGATCTACCATCAATATTTGGGGGATACCGAATCTATGAATAATATTCTTTTTAATGAATTTGATGATTCGTTCTTGGGAAATTTCTATTACTAGTATTGCTTCCACCCGCTTGGTAAAGAAATCTGTAGAGACAATGATAAACATGTACCTTTTTCTTGATGCATGATAGATTTTTCCTATCAAATCAATCGTTTATCCTATGAATGGCCATATTTTAATGATGGGAACCATTTCTGTTGCTGACGCTCGTTGTATAGGCCCATGTTTTTGACAAGCCATGCACCCCTTTGCGTATGCTATGCATGACTCTCCTATTTTCGGCCAATAATACTCGTTCCTTATGATTAACCACCTTATTTTTACTCTGGCTTGATGGGCCCCTTCATGCACCTCAGCCATAATAGTCTTGGCCTTTAACGACCCGGCACACCTTAACAATAAACCATTTTGGCACTTTTTGTACAATACATCCCATGATACCACAAAGTTTAAAGCTTTCAGTTTTAGCTTTCGATTTCCTCCGTTCTCTGTATTCTTTAAGAAATCTCTGATTTCTCTCCTCTAACCATCTCTGTCTCGGTTTCCAATATCCAAAATGCCAACTTCATTCCTACGTCTGACTAGAGCTGATTTAATCTCTCCCTTTCCATACACACTGTCAATTCTTACCTTTTATATCCTGAGGCTGCTTGGGCTAGCTCATTAGCATCTCGTTCTTAGTCTTTGAGACGTGCTCTAACTCTACCTAATTAAATTGATCTAACAATTCTTGAGTTATTTCTAATAATGCCATAACTGACGAACTCTGACATAAAAAGGCCTTCATCATATGTTGGACCACTAGTTGTGAATCTCCCTTAATGGACACATTTTTTACTCTCATATCAATGAGTATTTCTAACACAAATATTAAAGCCTCTTATTCGGCCTGATTATTAGTACAACATTCGTCCAATGTGACGATGAAACGAAATCTTTCTCCTAAAGGACTGACAAGGAAAATTCCTATTTCTGCCCCTTTCGATCTGCTAGACTCGTCGAAGTACATTGTCTATGGTTTTAAGCTGTATTCACATATTTCCATTTCAATTTCTTTAGTTATGCTTAAACAAGGGTGATTAGCTAAAAAATCAGTAAAGGCTTGGTTTTCTATGGTCTTTTGGGGTTCATGCCGTATGTCAAAGTCTGACAACGAAAGAGACTAAAAACCTACCGTCTGATGTAAAGTTGGACGAGAGAATGTGTATTTCACTATATTGATCTTTATAACTAGATACACAATAGTTGGCCTAAGATAGGCTCGTAATTTAGTACATGTAAAATACAAAGCCAAACATAATTTCTCTATTGGAAAATAATTACATTCGTATTTCAACAAATATTTACTAAGATAATAAATGGCTCTTTCTATGCTTGTGTTATCATCATGTGTGATAATTCTAGCTACAGAATGCTCCTCGGTATAGCTTCATTGGTCATTTTGGCACATGAGGTACAATCACTGGCGGCTTCGCTAAATAGGTTTTTAGGCTGTCAAAGGCTCTTTGATGCTCTTCTGTCTAGACGAAATCGTCCTTTTCTTTTAGCCTCAGTAGAGATGAGAAGGCTTTAGTTTTACCTGCACAATTAGAAATAAATCTCCTTAAAAAACTTAATTTGCCTAGGAACCTTTGCAACTCCTTATTTTTGGGAGGTTTGGCCTCCAAGATCACTCGAGATTTATTTTCATCGATTTCAATTCCGTTTTGATAGACTAGAAAACCTAGAAAGTTCCCGGTGCTAACCCCGAAAGTGCATTTGGCAGGGTTTAATTTTAGCTTGAACTTCCTCATCCGCTCAAAAACCATTCTTTAGTGGTTAAAATGTTCTTCTATGGCCATAGACTTAGCTAATATATCGTGCATATAAACTTTTACAAATTTGTTAATCATGTCATGAAAGATTAAGTTCATAGCTCCTTGGTAAGTGGCCTCGGTATTTTTGAGAGCAAATGGCATCAATACCCACTCATAACGTCCCAAAGACTCTGGGCATCTAAAGGCCGTTTTGTGATCGTCATCCTCGACAATATAAATATGGTTATACCCCGCATACCCATCCATGAAGGAATACAATTGGTATCCCGCATTGGAGTCTACTAAAGAATCTATCGTAGTCATAGGGAATTGATCTTTTGTCATTTCCAAGTTTAAATTTCTAAAGTCTATGCAGATTCTCAATTTTCCATTTTTCTTCATGATTGGGAAAATATTCGATAACCATTCTACATATATGGTTGTCCTGATGAATTTTTCCTTTAATAGACATTCGACTTCTTTCTTAATGTCAGGCAAGACATTAGGTGCAAACTTACTGGGAGGTTGTTTATATGGTTTGTAGTTTGGCATAATGGGCAGTCGGTGCTCTACTAAAGTTTTATCTAAACCATGCATTTCCTCATAGTCCCAAGCGAAGTAATCTCTATAACTTCTTAGGAGAGAAATTAACTCTTTGCGTACCTGGGGATCAAGTTTCTTGCTGATATAAGTACTGCGCTTTTCGCCCTCATCTCTCAGGTCCACTTCCTCCAAAACATATTATGCCTTCGTAATGCTTGTCTTCTGATGTCCATTTAGAATGCACTCTATATCTTTCTTTTCTTCCCTTGGTTGCTCGTCTAATTCCTTTGGTCGTTCATCCAAACAATCCACCCTGTATGCTTCTCACATTCTGTCTTCTACCTGATGAGTTATCAATTTTCCTTTTAAGGCCGAAATTACGGCCTGGATATCGAGTTTGACTTCCTGTTCCTGAACATAAGGTCTATTGTCAGCGTGCACCACTTTGACCTCATCTTTCTGATTCCAAAAAACTAAACATTGATGGAGAGAGAAAGGTATACATTGGCAGTCGTGGATCTAATCTCATTCCAAAAGCATGTTATATGTGGTTGGTCCATCTATGACAAAAAATATTGTTGTCTTAGTGGTGCTTCCTACCTGTAGGTCTAATGAGACGACTTCTTTAGCCGTCGTTGCTCCCCCATTGAAGCTTGTGAGCACTACTTTTGTAGGGATGAGATCGGCCTCTGACTTCGATAATCGTCCCGACATCCTAATTGGGATGACATTAATGGTCGCCCCGTTGTCGATCAACACTTTGGTGACTGGTATTCAATTTACCTTTACCTTTACATACAGTGGTCTGAGATGCTTTGTCATTTGTTGCGGAGGTTTTGGAAACGTTACCTTTCCAGGTACTCATATTTCCATTACTCGTCCATCACTTACACCCTTTTGAGGTGGATCCTCCTCTGAATCCCATTCGGAAGGTGGCGATGTGGCCGAGCCACTGGATGATGCATCACCAGTCTTGCTGGCGAATATCCTTTGTTTCTCTGCTCTGGTCACGATCCATTTTATTTTGAGTTTTTCGTATAATACAAAATATAGGGACCGACCCAAGTCTTCCCCCAATGTCCCCACGGCTGGATTTTTGGCTTCGTATAATTCTTTAAGATGTTGACTTTATGTTATTCCCATTCATTGCGCTTCAGCGCGCACATCCATTTCTTCTTCTTCATCTGTCACCTCGTTATTTGAAACCTCTTTGTTTTCAATGGTAAGCGTCGCAACTCCTACCTCTTCACTGTCATAGACGTCTTCATTCCTTCTAGAGGTCCCATCATTATTGTAAGTGTTCCTAAAACATGCCAAGATCTTCTAAGAGTGATTTGTGTGTGAATAAAATCAAAAGAGTTGCGGAAAATACTCACATTGATCGGATGAGTTCAAAACTTTTATGCATTTCGGTGGAAGCTCCAAGCCTATGAATTGAATTCCAAACTCAAGGATGAGTTTCCATATCACCTTAGTTGACTCCTTTAAGTGCTAGCTTTTGAAAATTTTGAAACAAAATTTTCCATTTGAGAGAAGAAGGTCAAGCCGATTGTGAGGAAGAAATAGAGAAGATGAATAGTTTTTTGTTTCATAAACAATTGTATGTTAAATATGGTTTCCAAAACCATGTTGGTTAAAAGCAAGTGATTTTCTAAAAACCATTCACTTTTGCCAACTACCACCATCACATTTGACAAGTGATGTGAGTGGTGGGTCCCATCCAATTAAATTCAAAATTCAAGTGGGATTAGACAACACACTTTGGACTCGGTTACGTTTAATCCAATTAAATGAATTTTTTGTCGCTACGTAATTAAATCCAATTTAATTAAATAATAATGCCTCGCAAAATTATTACGGAAGTCGCTAACGAATTAATTCTAAATTAATTCGTTCGCTAGAATTAAAATTTAATCTTAATTTCGAATTGAAATCCAATTTCAATTAATATATCCAATATATTATTTTAGCCCAAATAAATAAATTAAATAGAAAAATCCAATTTAACTATTAAATTTATTTTACCGATTAGTTCCAAATAAATCGCGTTCTCTCTTCTTCACGAATTAATCCCAGATTAATTCATGACGCAATTAATCCCAGATTAATTTCCTCTCTGATAATTAATTCCCAGATTAATTATTGCCGTGATTAATCCAAGATTAATTTTCTCTCTCATAATTAATCCCAGATTAATTCTGTTCGAGTCAAATGTCATCGGTGAATCTTTAGGAAGCGACCCAAGAGATCCTTGGATATGTTGGCAGTAAATACGGTCATCGGACTATCCGAATACGTGCGTACCCGGTAACACGTTCTTACGGATTTACAAGACATGGTTGGCTTCTAGCAAAGCACCGTGCCAACCCAATTCTCCAGAAATATTCTTTAAGGGAATATGTAATCTTTTTAAGGCGTAGTATACATAGTATTGCGTATTGCGATCCAGTATCAGAATGTCACATGTTAGGCCTGGTGCTAAAATTGTGTTTGCCCCGTACGAAGCATATATCGGATTATTGGTAACTAGTCTCTATAAGTGGATAATCATTACCTTGTCATATTATCCCGATAGCTGTAGCATACAACAGTACCAGTTCCGTATCCTGCGTGAACATCATCTCCATATGACTGAAGTGATACTTCCATCTTGACATCACATCCAATACACTACGATTCTCAGTATACCCAGAAGAGGTGTACACAGAACCTGTTAAAGCACCGGACCACCAAAACCAAAGTATACTGATTGTCGCAAGTATTAGGGATGCAAGTCTCAGGTTAAGACCAAATACACCTACCCTGATTCGGATTCCCAAAGACACATAGTCATACTACCAATGAGATTCCGATGGGTCTATCCAGAGCGAAGCTGTTTCCGTACCATCGGTAAACAGAACCTCCTATTACATTTGCATGAGTATCCAATACCCCAAATATATGAGAACTATGCTATTACGTTTCCATAACACGCACAAGTGTAATACTAGCCTATTCTGCATTATCGATGTCTAGTCTCGATAATACTACGACTAGAGATATTTAATGATTAAACCTTAGTGGATTAATATTGTCTTATATCTTATTAATCTGGTACTAATCATATGGACTTTTATCATTTATATATCCATGTAATCCAATTACAAATGATAAAAGAGCAATTTCCTTTGTCACATAGTTAATTTGTACAACAACACCATGTTCCGTACAAATAGTGATGCTATGGGTCATAATTGCCCAACAATCTCCCACTTGGCCTATAACCAATCACTCAAGTGTCCTAAACCTGAACTATATACGGGTCGCTCAAACTTCTGCTGAGAAATAACTTTCATTAGCGGATTTGCAATGTTATCGTCTGATGCATTTTATTTGGTCATCATATCGCCACGATGTATGATCGAACGAATCAGATGAATCAGTTGAAGTACATACTTGGATCATTGATGAGACCATAATTCAAACTAAATATGTACCCTTATTGTGACTTAAAGTCGTCTTTGTCGGTTTGGAAACTTGTAGCGGTGAACCTAGTCACCTCAAGTTCTCATTTCCCAATATTTCCAGAAAGCATCCTTAGTTCATCCAAAATACTCAAGGATGTTCTTCACATCAATCCAGTGACCATCACCCGGATTGGCCTTATAGCGTCTACATATGCTCAAAGCATATGAAACATCAGGTCACATACATTTCAAAAATGTACGAACTCTGGGAGGGTTGTCAGCAGCTTTCTAGATCTATCCCAGTAGATCTTTATTCCTAGAATAAAGTCTGCTTCTCCCAGGTATTCTATGGAGAATTTTTATGAAAGCCAAGCTTTCACCGATAATAGCATAGGAATGTTATTGCTAAGAAGCAATACGTCATCAACTTATAGGACATTTATTGTCAATGCTCTCCCACTAACCTTCCTATATACACAAGAATCATATTCGTTTTGAATGAAATCATATAACATTATGATCTTATCAAAACGTCGGTTCCAAGAACACAATGCTTGCTTCAATCCATAAATGGATCGATTTAACTTGCAAACCTTGTTTGCATGTTTTGGCACAACAAAACCGTCAGGATGTTGTAAACATCCTCCAAAATGTTCCGTTAAGGAAAGCGATTTTGACGTCCATATGCCATATTTCATAAATGAAATATGCAGCATTAGAAAGCATTATCCAAATGGATTTAATCATGGCAACATGTGAAAAAGTTTCATCGTAGTCGACACTATGTCGTTGACGATACCCTTTCTGTACAAGCCTAGCTATGTAAATTTATATGTTGACATCCATGTATGTCTTCCTTAAAGACTCATATAGTACCAATAGGCACAATGCCTTCTAAAATATCAACCAGTGTCCAAACTTAGTTGGTATACATGGAATCCATTTCGGACTTCATGGCACTTTGCCATAAAAGGAGTCGATACCTTGTATCACTTCCTCATACGTAGTCGGTTTGTCTTCCTCAATAAGATTGATATCTACATGAGTTGAGATCAGAAACTCATACCTCCCAGGTTGTTTTCTGAATCTCTCCGACCTACGTGGTTCTTATATATTCGAAGATTATTGGTACAGTTTCATCCCTGATGAATTGTTGGTGTTCCGTGAGGACTCGGTGCCTAGAACGGTATTACTCTGATTTTCATCGATTTTACTTTCCTCCCATTTACCACTGCATTTTGGTATTCCTCTTAGGAAAACCACATGGAGAGTAACAATTACATTTTTCTCTTGTGAGTTGTATAAGTACTATACTTAGGTTTCCCTAGGATAACCTACAAATAGGCACTTATCTGATTTGGGTTCTAGTTTGGTATCATCCAAACATTTAGCGTACGCCTAGCATTCCCACATATTCAGGAATGAGAAACCCGGTTTCTTTCCCGTTCATATCTAACATGAAGTTTGTCTAACAGATTTTCATGGAACCTTATTCAAAATAAGTATTGCACTGTTTAATATGTATCCATAAAAGGAAATTGGTAGCTCAGAGCGACTCATCATTAACCTTACCATGTCCAACAAATTTCAATTTCTCTGATCGGACACACCGTCAAATTGAGGTATTCCGGGAGGAGTCCACTGTGAAAAAATTGTTGGACAATTATGACCCATAGCGTCACTATTTGTACAGATCATGGTGTTGTTGTACAAATTAACTATGTGACAAAAGAGATTGCACTCTTATCATTTATGATTAGATCACCTAGATGTATAAATGATATGAGGTCCTTATGATTTGTTCCTGGATTGAGAATGATATGAGACAGTATCAGTCCACGAAGGATAAATCATTAAATATCCCTAGTCAGAGTATTATCGAGATTGGACATCGATGAATACGTAAAAGACTAGTATTACACTTGTGCGCGTTGTGAGGGCACAACGACATAGTTCTCATATATTTGGGTATAGGATACTCATGCAAGTGTAATAGGAGGTTGTGTTTTACCGATGGTACGGGAAACAACTTCGCTTTGGAGAGACCCCATCGGAATTCCATTGGTAGTATGACTATGTGTCTATGGAAGTCCGAAATCAGGGTAGGTGTATTTGGTCTTAACATGAGACTTGCACTGCTAATACTTACAAAAATCAATATACTTTGGTTGCGGTCGTCCAGGGCTTTAACAGGTTCTGTGTACGCCTATGCTGGGTATATTGAGAATCATAGTGTGTTGGGTGTGATGTCAAGACGGAAGTGTCACTCCAGTCATATGGAGTTGATGATCATGCAGGGATACATAACTGGTTCTCTAAAAAGGTTGCAACCGTCGGGATAATATGACTTGGTCATGATTATCCGATATTAAAGAGACTAGTTGCTCGTCATCCGATATATGCTTCGTACGGGGCAGACACTGTACCAGCCCCAGGTCTTGCATGTGATCATCCGATACTGGATCGAAATACGTAATACTACGTATACTACGCCTGATATAGATCCTTTATTCCTGTAAGGATATTTCTGGAGAATTGGGAAGGCATGGCGCTTTGCTAGAAGCCAACCTTGTCTTGTAAATTGGTATAAACGTAGTACGAGGTACTTACGTGTTCGGATAGTCCGACGACCGAATTTACTACCAACATATCCGGGGATCTCATGGGTCACTTCCCAAAGATTCACCGATGACGTATGACTCGCACTTTTAATTAATCTGGGATTAATAAGATGAGAGAGAAAATTAATCTGGGATTAATTACAGAGATATTTTATCTGGGATAAAATATCAATTAAAGAGAGAAAACGATTAATTTGGAATTAATCGGTTAAATTAATATATTTGATATATTAAACGAAATTGGATTTCGACGCAGAATTAAAATTAGATTTTAATTCGGGCGAACGAGTTAATTTAGAATTAATTCGTTAGCGACGTGAATAGTGATTTCGCTAGGCATAATCATTTAATTACGACGCAATGGAAAATTTGTTAATTTGGAATTAGCAAACCCGAGCCCGGGATTATTTGCGAGCGCATTCGCATTTCGAATTCGAGTACGACACGCAAGTCAAATCAAGCGTCAAATCACTTGTCACTTTGAGTGATGTGAATTGACAACTTGATTGAAAGATGTGACTTGATGGGAGTTGTTGAAAAGCTTTTGATAGCTTCAGTGACATATATTATTATTATATGTTTTTGTATATGGTTGAATTGATTTTAGAAATCAATTAACTTTACACATTTTCAACTCTCTCTCTCTCTTTCCTCTCTTCATCTACACGCCCATGGAGGCAATTTCTTCACTGGTTTGCAGGGCAAAATCGTGAGCAAGAAGGGAAGCAAGTGTGATTTTGTTGCAAAATCAAGAGTGCTAGCACACTTCGGGATTATGCGAAGGTGATAAGGAAGTCCACCCATGAGCCGGGAATCATTTGACGAAGCATGGAGCTTCGATTCTTGAGCAACAATGGCCGAAAATTTCAATGATCTGTGACAGTGGACTGCCGAACATGCAATGAGAATAAAAGAAATTTTTGTTAGTCAAAGCGTCGCTCAACTAATCGTTGTGAGTATTCCGCAACTCCCTCGTTGTATTCACTTATGTCTCATGCTTGTTTATTGATCCTTGGGACCTTAGAAAACTCCAACAATGGTATCATGAGCAAGGAAAAGCATGAAAAATTTTTGGGCTTAAAATTTGGGTAAACTTGATTTTGAGCATGTATAATGAAATTGGATGAATTAGTATGCTTAAATGTGTTTTAATTGATGATTGATTGGATCAATTTGAAGAAAATTGGTTTGGAACAATTTTTGCCCAAATTTTTGTGTTGGCCGAATGTGGTGCCCTAAATGTGATCTTGGTGTTTTTTGATTTTAATCATTGGATGAGTTGGAATCATGTTGGGTGTGTTGATTTATGTCGATTGTGGATTTAATTGGATTGAAACCGAATCGGATATGAAAAATCCCCAAAAACCGAGAGCATAAGAGCATGTAAAATTGGGTTTGATTTTTGTTAAAATGTGTTGGACATGTTTTAATGTTAATGAGCATGATTAATTGTATAAATTAATGTTTTGGAAATATTGATTTGGGTGATTAATTGTGTTATACACTTTAGTGTCATTAAATTAAGAATTTGGAATTTGGTAATTTAATTGAATTGGGCCTTAAAATTGGATTTGGGCTTGTTGTGTTGTAATTGGGCTTATTGGGCTTGGTTGTACCAATATGGGTTTAGGCAAAATTGGTTGGATCCAATTGGGCCCAAAACCGCCTATATAAAGCCCAAATGCGACTTAATGGACCTTTAAAGTTTAATTGGGCTTAATGGGCCAAACTTGATTTCTGGGCTTATGGGGTAACTCCCGGATTGGACTTTGGTTATTGGGTTCGACCCGAGTTGACCAAATGTCCACGCCTTAAAGAAATTAATTAAAGCCCATTGGACTTAAATTAAATTGACGTTGGATGTTAATCGGGCTTTGAGACCCGTAGCGATTAAATTTGGAATTTAAGTCGTAAAGGTTTATTAAATAAAGTGTAGTATTTAATTTGGAATTAAATAGCGAATTAGAATTAAATACAAATTGAATTGGATTTAATTGTGTAGTTTAATTTAATTCGAGAATTCGTACTTTGAGTACTTATTGGCAAAAATGAGTTTGACTCGAGCAAAATCAAATCGTTGTTTGAACATTGGATGATCAATAATTATCAGATTAATTAATTTGATTAGATTGATTGATAGCATGCTTGTGTGAATACATGGTTACGATGCATGAATAATGTATATCGGATGGATATTAGATGGGTGGGGCAATTTTAGAAATTGTTGTAATAAATTTGGAATTTATTAAATTGGACCTGCGTGTCCAGCCTTATTACCTCATTATTTTTTTTATTCTCTTCTCACCTATTCCCCTCAATGTAAATGAGGTTTCTTGAGAAGTGTAGTGTAACGGGTAGAAGTAAATACTTGTGCTAGCGGGAGAGAGAAATGGAGAGATTTGATTTAGGATCAATGTGTAAAGTATCCATCCGCATATCATTATTATTTATTATACGCGCTTTATTATGTGTTTAGAATGCATGTTTAAGGGTGTATGATGATGAGACCTTAACAAAGATAATAAATTGGTTGCCAATTTGCACTTGAAAAACCCTCGCAAAATATTAAGTGTTTTTCCTTCCATTGAGTGATTCTCACTCAAGATCCGAGACTGGCATTGGCTTGTTGGCCAAAGTCAAGGCCTTTGTCCGTCGAGGATGTGTTTGAATCACGAAGGCTTTGTTCCATATTGGTGTCTTGTCCAAGTTGTGGTTTTTTTGCCAAAGTCGAGACCACTTCTTGTCCATCGACATTGATTACGAAGCTTTCCATGGTCAATGGGTCGCGCTTAACTGGGATCACTAAGTTTGTTGTGCCAAAGCCAAGGCTTAGTTGATTCAGAGGAAAAAGGTTAGGTAATACATTGGATGTATTGGCATATATAAGATATATGTTTCGGACTTAGATGTCCCCCTACCGGATCTAAGAATTGGATTGGATCCAATTGATCTTAGAGATCTACCTAGTTAATTATCATACAATTTGTTGGCCAAAGTCAAGATTGTGTGATATTTAACGGGATCCTAGCCCGCTAGGAAACACGGTTTCCCGAGTACTCGACAGAGGGTTAGAGGCTCGCCGAAAAATAGTGGGAGGCAAGAATTGAATTTGCAATACTCGTCTAATTACTTGCCATACGCGCTCAATCACAAATATCATTCGTCAAATAAATTAAATGTTAGTTGGACTAATATTTAAATTGTTGTTTTAACAAATAGTTGGACTATATTCAAACTATTCATTTATAGTTGATTTTATAATTGGATTATAGTAATCAATATAATTGATTTTAATCTATTAAATTATAGTTGATTAAATAGTTGGACTATAGTAATAATTATAATAAATAGTACCGAAATCGTTGATTAAATAGTTTGACTATTAAAATCAAGATAAAATTGAAAGATTAACATTTAAAACATAATCCTAGTGAAAATGTATTTAAATGGTTTAATTTTCAAATTGGGAATAAATTTCAGGATGGTCCTAGAAAATAATAAGTTACTTTATTTGATAAAATAACATATTAAGCCTAAAACCCGGAGTTAAGCAAACAGTAGAGCATAATCTTTGGAAGATTATGTGATGATAACTTTACTGCTTAATTCATTAAGCTTGTCGCAGTAGACTCCTTAATTTCTGAATCAGAACTAAGGATTGGATCCTTAAAGTATGGTACTGAAATTGAAGGATCTTCATAAATCTATACTTAGATTTTAGAAGTACTAATATTGCAATAGTAAACTCTTGGAGAGTTAATGACTATTCTCAAGGAGACATAGTCAAAGTTTGCAATAAGGCAAGTAGCGCTAGTCGCACCTTACTTCGATATTCTAGAAGTCCGAGGCTTGGCCAAAGCCTTCTGGAGTGTGAAAAGGGCAAAGGCAAAATCATTATAATCTTCTGGGAAGATAAAGGACATATCCCAAAATGTCTGCCTAAATTGTGGCAAATGGGATCGCGGAAGCATGACTACCGTTTGGACAAAGCAGACATGAAGGAATTGAAGAACGAGCAAGGCTCTGACTTCAAATATGTTTGTCAAGATTATGTTCACTACTAGTATTGAAATTGGATTTTAAATACTCAGTGTGGAACATAAAATATATGTATTCATGTTCAGAATCTGTTTTAAACAGGATACTGACTTCAATAGAGATTTATCTGCGAATTGGAAACGGGACGAAAGTCGCTGTTTTAACTGTAGATACCTAAGTTTAGGAACTACCTTCGGGTGTGTACTTAAATTAGGGAACTGTTATAATGTAACTAGTTTGACTAGATACATTATCTCTATATCAGTGTTTAACCCGCTGCGGGTGAACTTTTATATTCTAGAACACTAAAGTGTTTTATTATATAAAGATGATATTGAGATAAACACATTAGATGTGAATAACAGCATTTATATTTTGAATATAAATAAAATCTCAAACGTATATAATGACAAACAAATAGATCAAACTGATTTGATCAGAAGAAACTAATTTGTGGCATTGTTGTATGGGACACAATTAAACATAAATCGTATATCCACACTTTTGAAGAGTGGGTACTCGGACTGATTTGATTCCATTCAAATAAAGTCTACGAATCTAGTTTATTGGGCAAAGTGCCTAAAACACTATTTACTTGGTAAAAGTGCAAATGCCACCGATCTGTTAGCCCTAGTTCATAGTGAAGCAAGTGGGCCCATGTCTAGCTAGGCTAGAGGTGGATATGAATATTTCGTGACCTTTACGGATGTGGCATCGCGTTATGGTTATGTGTTTCTTTTGAACAACGCAAATCGGAAACTTTTAAGTTTCGACACGAAATAGACAAACAGATCGGCTACAGTATTAAACCGTCACGGTAAGACCGTAATGGAAAATACTTAAGCAATAAGTTTCTAAAATACTTGAAAGAGTATAGTATTCTTTCAATAAGGACTCCTCACGGAACACGTCATTTTGACGGTGTGTCCGAACACGATTAACCGAATTATGTTAGACATGATAAGGCTAATTATGAGTCGCTCTGAGCTACCATTTCCTTCAACGGATAAACTTTAAACAGTGCGGAACTTATTTTGAATAAGGTTCCATTAAAATCTGTTAGACAGACTTCATATTAGATATGAACAGGAAAGAAACCGGTTTCACATTCCTGATTAATTTGGGTATGCTAGGCATATGTTGGATGATACCAAACTAGAACCCAAATTGGATAAGTGCCAATTGTAGGTTATCCTAGGGATACCTAAGTATAGTACTTATACATCTCACAGGAGAACAATTAGATTATTGCAGTGGTAAGTGAGAGGATAGTAAAACTCGATGAAAATCGGAGTAATACTGTTCAAGGCACCGATTCCTAATGGAACACATATAGTTCATCAAGGATGAAACTATACCATAATCTTCGAGTACAAAAGAACCGCGTATGTCGGAGAGAGTCAGAAAACAACCTGGGGTATGAGTTTCTGATCTCACCTCATAAAGATGTCAATCTTATTGAGGTATACCAACTGACTACGTATGAGGAAGTGATACAAGGTATCGACTCCCTATTATGACAAAGTGTCATGAGTCCGAAATGGATTCCATGTATATCAACAAGTTTGGATACTAGTTGATGTGCCGCAAGGCATTGTGCCTATTGTTACTATATGAGTCTTCAAGGAAGACATACATGGATGGCAACATACCAACGTATAAAGCTAGGCTTTTAGCGGAAAGGTATCGTTATCAACATTATATTGATTATGATTTAACCTTTTACATGTTCCACGGTAAATCCATTTGGATAATGTTTGCTAAAGCTGCGTATTTCATTTATGAAATATGACAGCTTTACGGGAAAATCGCTTTCCTTAAACGGAACCCTTTTTGGAGGATGTTTACAACATCCTGTCGATTTTGTCGTACCATAACTAGCAAACAAGGTTCACGGGTTATTCGATCCATGTTTGGATTGAAGCAAGCATAGGTTCTTGGAATTACCGTTTTGATGTAATCATAATGGTCTATGATTTAATTCAAAACATAAATGATTCTTGTGTATATAAGAGTGTTAGTGGGAGCGCACTGACAGTGGTTGTCCTATAACATAATGATAATACGTCATTTCTTGAAAATGAAATTCCCATAATAACTATCGGCGAAAGCTTGGCTTTCGAATACTCTCCGAGAAATCGTACATTGAAAAATGTACGCGACCTGGTGTCTCATACGCTTTGAGCATATGGATTCACAAACAGGCCAATCCAAGTGATAGTCACTGGATTGATGTTAAGAACATCCGTTAGTATCTTAGAGATCTAAGGATGCTGTCTTAATCTGTGGAGAAGGAGAACTTGAAGTGACTGGGATCACTACTGCAAGTTTCCTAAACCGATATAACGACTATAAGTCGCAAACGGTACTATACAGTTTGAATAACGGAACAGTGAGCTGGAAATCTTCCAAGCAAGATACTGTTACCGTATAAACAACAAATGTGGGTTATTGATGCAGCTGAGGCAGCAATATAAGCCATTTGGGTCGATAAACAAATCTAATTAGATTAGATATAATTCTGTTAGCAGCTGACCTAGGCATCAGCACAGGCTAAAGAATTAATGGTCTCATCAACGATCCAGATACATACTTCGATATTCATCTGATCGTTCGGATCATACATCGTGGCGATGTGATGATCGAATAAATCGCATCAGATGATAATCATGCAAATCCGCTAACGAAAGCCTTTTCTCAGCAAATTGAGCCAACCGTATATAGTTCGGGTGTAAGACACTCGAGTGACTGGCTATAGGCCAAGTGGGAGATTGTTGGACAATTATGACCCATAGCGTCACTATTTTTACAGATCATGGTGTTTTTGTAAAAATTAACTATGTGACAAAGGAGATTGCACTCTTATCATTTGTGATTAGATCACCTAGATGTATAAATGATAGGAGGTCCTTATGATTTGTTCCTGGATTGAGAATGATATGAGACAGTATCAGTCCACGAAGGATAAATCATTAAATATCCCTAGTCAGAGTATTATCGAGATTGGACATCGATGAATACGTAAAAGACTAGTATTACACTTGTGCGCGTTGTGAGGGCACAACAGCATAGTTCTCATATATTTGGGTATAGGATACTCATGCAAGTGTAATAGGAGGTTGTGTTTTACCGATGGTACGGGAAACAGCTTCGCTTTGGATAGACCCCCTCGGAATTCCATTAGTAGTATGACTATGTGTCTATGGAAGTCCGAAATCAGGGTACGTGTATTTGGTCTTAACCTGAGACTTGCACCGCTAATACTTACGACAATCAATATACTTTGGTTGCGGTCGTTCAGGGCTTTAATAGGTTTTGTGTACGCCTATGCTGGGTATATTGAGAATCGTAGTGTGTTGGGTGTGATGTCAAGACGGAAGTGTCACTCCTGTCATATGGAGTTGATGATCGCGCAGGGATACAGAACTGGTTCTCTAAAAAGGTTGCAACCGTCGGGATAATATGACTTGGTCATGATTATCCGATATTAAAGAGACTAGTTGCTCGTCATCCGATATATGCTTCGTACGGGGCAGACATTGTACCAGCCCCAGGCCCTGCATGTGATCATCCGATACTGGATCGAAATACGCAATACTATGTATACTACTACCCTGATATAGATCCTTTATTCCTGTAAGGATATTTCTGGAGAATTGGGAAGGCATGGCGCTTTGCTAGAAGCCAACCTTGTCTTGTAAATCGGTATAAACGTAGTACGAGGTACTTACGTGTTCGGATAGTCCGACGACCGAATTTACTGCCAACATATCCGGGGATCTCATGGGTCACTTCCCAAAGATTCACCGATGACGTGTGACTCGCACTTTTAATTAATCTGGGATTAATAAGTTGAGAGAGAAAATTAATCTGGGATTAATTGCGGAGATATTTTATCTGGGATAAAATATCAATTAAAGAGAGAAAACGATTAATTTGGAATTAATCGGTTAAATTAATATATTTGATATATTAAACGAAATTGGATTTCGACGCAGAATTAAAATTAGATTTTAATTCGGGCGAACGAGTTAATTTAGAATTAATTCGTTTTCGATGTGAATAGTGATTTCGCTAGGCATAATCATTTAATTACGACGCAACGGAAAATTCGTTAATTTGGAATTAGCAAACCCGAGCCCGGGATTATTTGCGAGCGCATTCGCATTTCGAATTCAAGTGCGGCACGCAAGTCAAATCAAGCGTCAAATCACTTGTCACTTTGAGTGATGTGACTTGACAACTTGATTGAAAGATGTGACTTGATGGGAGTTGTTGAAAAGCTTTTGATAGCTTGAGTGAAATATATTATTGTTATATATTTTTGTATATGGTTGAATTGATTTTAGAAATCAATTAACTTTACACATTTTCAACTCTCTCTCTCTCTTTCCTCTCTTCATCTACACGCCCATGGAGGCAATTTCTTCACTGGTTTGCAGGGCAAAACCGTGAGCAAGAAGGGAAGCAAGTGTGATTTTGTTGCAAAATCAAGAGTGCTAGCACACTCCGGGATCATGCGAATGTGATAGGGAAGTCCACCCATGAGCCGGGAATCGTTTGACGAAGCTTGGAGCTTGGATTCTTGAGCAACAATGGCCGAAAATTTCAATGATCTGTGACTGTGGACTGCCGAGCATGCAGTGAGAAGAAAAGAAATTTTTGTTCGTCAAAGCGTCGCTCAACCGATCGTTGTGAGTATTCCGCAACTCCCTCGTTGTATTCACCTATGTTTCATGCTTGTTTATTGATCCTTGGGACCTTAGCAAACTCCAACAAAAATACCATACTCTTTCAAGTAATCTTGAAACTCATATGTTTAAGTGTTTTACATTATGGTCCGACCGTAATGTTTTTAATACTTTTACCGGTCTGTTTTCTTACTTTGTGTCGAAACTCTTTGAATTACTCAAAAGTTTCTGACTTGTGTTTCATAAGATACACATAACTTGGGGCGGCAAAAGGAATCAACGATTCGAAATGTGATGGATTCGTATTCGATTCGTTTATTAAACGAATCCTAATATCAGGATTCGTATTCGATTCGTTTATTAAATGAATCGAATACAAATATTCGTTTATTCGTTTAGTCAATGATATTATTTAATAAAATAAATTACAACACTTGAGATACATTAATTCTTCTTAAATATATATATATATATATATATGAAATATGTAATTAATATATTTATTAAAAATACATCACCAAATATCAAAAATATTTCTTTTTCTATGATAATTAGCTATAATTTCTCGAATATTAATTGAAAATTAACAAGAACTAGTAAATAAAAATAATAAAACGAATCCTAAACGAATAAACGAATCAATGAGCTTAAATTCATACTTCTAAGATCTAAGAATAGATCTATGAAGATCCTTCAATTTCAATATCATACTATAAGATCTAATCCTTAGTTCGGACGAAGTAAATTAAGGAGTCATTTCGGCAAGCATAACGAATTGAGCACTAAAGTTATCATCACCATGAGTCTTCCAAAGCTCATGCTCCACTATTTGTTCAACTCCGGGCTCAGGCCCGAGATGTCTCTCTTTCAAATAAAGTAACTTCTCGGCTCCCAGGACTATCCTGAGGTTCTATTCCCAATTTGAAAATTAAAGCCGTAAAAGACAATTTTCACCTAGGATTATGTCCTTTGACGCTAATCTTTCAAGTCATCTTGATTGCTATAGTCCAACTATCCAATCAATGATTTCAGGTACAATCTAATGTAATGATTACTATAGTCTAACTATATAATTACTTCAATTTGATTGGTTAAATTCAAATTTATTGATTACTATAATCCGATTATATAATCAACTATAAATGAAGTAGTTTGAATACAGTCCAACTATTCAATTAAAAAACAATTGAATATTAATAATTAATGACGAAAAATGAAATGAGCGTGTATTGGCAATTATCTAAACAAAATTGCAAATTTAATACTTGCCTCCCACTATTTTACAGCGAGCCTCTAACCCTCTGTGGAGTACTCGGGAAACCTAGTTTCCTAGTGGGCTAGAATCCCGTTAAATAACACACAACCTTGACTTTGGCCAACAAGTTGTATGAAACTTAACTAGGTATATCTCTAAGATCAATTGGATCACATCCAATTCCTAGATCCAGTAGGTGGACTTCCAAGTCCGAAACATATATCCAAAAATGCCAATATATCCGATATATTCCCTAACCTTTTTCCTCTGAATCAACTAAGCCTTGGCTTTGGCTCAAAAAGCTTAATGATTCCAGTTAAGTGTGACCCATTGACAGTGGGAAAGCTTCGTAATCGAGGCTGATGAACATGAAGTGACCTTGACTTTGGCCATCAAATCACAACTTGCCCAAGACGTAGGATATGGAACAAAGCTTTCGTGATTCAAACATATCTGTGATGGATAAAGGTCTTGACTTTGGCCAACAAACCAATGCCAATCTTGGATCTTGAGAGAGAATCACTCAATAGAAGGAAAAACGCTTAATATAAAATGAGGGTTTTTGTCGCGATTTGGCAACCATTTATTATCTTTAATTAGGTCTCATCATACACCCTTAAGCATGTATTCTAAAAGCATAATAAGGCGCGATAAAAATTAATAATGATATGCGGAAGAATATACAACAAATTTGTTCCTAGAACAAATCTCTCCCTTTCCTCTCTCCCGCTAGCACTATTCATACTTCTACCCAATTACATAATACTTCTAAAGAAACCTCATTTACATTGAGGGGAATTGGTGAGAAGAGAAATACAATGAGAAAAGAGGTAATAGGCTGGACACGCAGGTCCAATTTAATAAATTCTAAATTTATTACAATAATTTCCAAAATTGCCCTCACCCTTGTAATATCCATCTGATATACATTATTCATACATACATCCAAGTATTCACACAAAGCATGTTATCAATCAATCTAATTCAATTAATTAATCTTTGATTAGTGACCATCCATTGTTCAAACAACGATTTGATTTGCGCGAGTCCAACTCGTTTAAGAATAAATACTCAAAGTACGTATTCTTGAATTATATCGAACTACAATTTTAAATCCAATTTAAATTATATTCAATACTAATTCATATTTAATTCCAAATTAAATAATTACACTTTCAATAGTGTCTTTTAGACTTGGATTCCAAATCCAATCTTTATGGGTCTCAAAGGCCCAATTAGTATCCAATACTATTCAATTAAAGTCCAATGGGCTTTTAATTAATTCTTTAGGCATGGGCTTTGGAAATTATGGGTCAAACCTAAGATGCCAAGGCCCAATTAGGAATCACCCTATGCCAAAAATCAATTCAGGCCCAATTAAAATATTAAAGGCCCAATTATCATATTTGGACTTTATGGAAATGGTTTTAGGCCCAATTGGATCCAACCAATTATGCTAAACCAAACTTGGTCCAACCAAGCCCATTAAGCCCAAATACAATAAATTAAATTAACTCATTATTCCAAATAACAAATTAATTCAATTCAAGTGTAATTACCATAATTAATTAATTAATATAATGCTTCCAAAATAATAATTAATTCAATTAATCATGCTCTACATTTCCAATTCATTTCCAACACAAATTGAAGCAAAATCAATCTTATAACATGCTTATGGTTCACGACAATCATGAAATAACATTCAATTCCGATTTCAATCCAATCAAACCAACAATTAATATTCATTTCATGCAATTAACATATCCAATTGTTAAATTTTCAAAAAATCACCATGAATCCAACCTAGGGTGCATTCGGCCTAGGCTAAGGAAATTGGGGATTTTGATCTAATCAATTTTTCTCAATTCCTAAGTTGTACAAATCCAATTCAACATCATCCAAGCTCAACCAAACCATCAATTTAAGAAAATACATACTCCAAGCATAAATTCACAAATTAAAGTCCATGAACCCTAGAATTCCAAATCAAACTTAGGAGGCTCTGATACCATTGTAAGTGTTCCTAGAAAATGCCAAGATCGTCTAAGAGTGATTTGTGTGTGAATAAAATCAAAAGAGTTGCGGAAAATACTCACATTGATCGGATGAGTTCAAAACTTTTTATGCATTTTGGTGGAAGCTCCAAGCCTATGAATTGAATTCCAAACTCAATGATGAGTTTCCCTATCACCTTAGTTGACTCCTTTAAGTGCTAGCTTTTGAAAATTTTGAAACAAAATTTTCCATTTGAGAGAAGAAGGTCACGCCCATTGTGAGGAAGAAATAGAGAAGATGAATAGTTTTTTGTTTCATAAACAATTGTGTGTTAAATATGGTTTCCAAAACCATGTTGGTTAAAAGCAAGTGGTTTTCTAAAAACCATTCACTTTTGCCAACTATCACCATCACCTTTGACAAGTGATGTGAGTGGTGGGTCCCACCCAATTAAATTCAAAATTCAAGTGGGATTAGACAACACACTTCTGACTCGGTTACGTTTAATCCAATTAAACGAACTTTCTGTCGCTACGTAATTAAATCCAATTTAATTAAATAATAATGCCTCACAAAATTATTACGGAAGTCGCTAACGAATTAATTCTAAATTAATTCGTTCGCTAGAATTAAAATCTAATTTTAATTCCGAATTGAAATCTAATTTCAATTAATATATCCAATATATTATTTTAGCACAAATAAATAAATTAAATAGAAAAATCCAATTTAACTATTAAATTTATTTTACCGATTAATTCCAAATTAATCGCGTTCTCTCTTCTTCACGAATTAATCCCAGATTAATTCATGACGCAATTAATCCCAGATTAATTTCCTCTCTGATAATTAATTCCCAGATTAATTATTGTCGTGATTAATCCAAGAATAATTTTCTCTCGCATAATTAATCCCAGATTAATTTTGTTCGAGTCAAATGTCATCGGTGAATCTTTGAGAAGCGACCCAAGAGATCCCTAGATATGTTGGCAGTAAATACGTTCATCGGACTATCCGAATACGTGCATACCCGGTACAATGTTCGTACGGATTTACAAGACATGGTTGGCTTCTAGCAAAGTATTGTGCCTACCCAATTCTCCAGAAATATTCTTTAAAGGAATATGTAATCTTTGTCAGGCGTAGTATACGTAGTATTGCTTATAGAGATCCAGTATCAGAATATCATATGCTAGGCCTGGGGCTGGAATTGTGTCTGCCCCGTATGAAGCATATATCGGATCACTGGTAACTAGTCTCTATAATCGGATAATCATGACCTTGTCATATTATCCCAATAGCTGCAGCATACAAGAGTACCAGTTTTGTATCCTGCGTGAACATCGTCTCCATATGACTGAAGTGATACTTCCATCTTGACATCACATCCAATACACTACGATTCTCAGTATACCCAGAAGATGCGTACATAGAACCTGTTAAAGCCCTGGACGACCAAAACCAAAGTATACTGATTGTCGCAAGTATTAGCGATGCAAGTCTCAGGTTAAGACCAAATACACCTACCCTGATTCGGATTCCCATAGACACATAGTCATACCAATGGGATTCCGAGGGGTCTATCTAGAGCGAAGTTGTTTCCATACCATCGGTAAACAGAACCTCCTATTACACTTGCATGAGTATCCAATACCCAAATATATGAGAACTATGCTGTTACGCTTCCATAACACGCACAAGTGTAATACTAGCCTATTCCGCATTATCGATGTTCAGTCTCGATAATACTACGACTAGGGATATTTAATGATTAAACCTTAGTGGATTAATATTGTCTCATATCTTATTAATCCGGTACTAATCATATGGACTTTTATCATTTATATATCCATGTAATCCAATTACAAATGATAAAAGAGTAATTTCCTTTATCACATAGTTAATTTGTACAACAACACCATGTTCTGTACAAATAGTGATGCTATGGGTCATAATTGTCCAACAATTGTCCAGCTTGAATTTCTCAGACAGTAAATAGTGATTAGCTACAACTGGTGGCATTCAGCCAAACTGAATAACAATGGGTGGTTCTTCATCGTCTGTTTCATCCCGCTTCTTCCATTGGTCAAAATTGGTTCTTTCTTTGCATTCATGACTGATTCCTTCTTCACCGCCAACATCTTTGGCCTCCATAGCTATTTTATTTTTCATAGGGGTGTTTGTTGCGAAGACATGGCCTTGCTTTGCATGGCCAATAGGAGCTTCCACCTCACACTGCTGGCGCATCATCCGGCCATAATTCATTTGATGTCGTATCAACTGGGTCTTTGTCGTCTCGTCCACAGGAAAATAGTTCTTTCCTTGCTAGTTATATGAATGCCAAACATTGGGCCGGTGAAATTTCGACCTAAAAGTCCTGATATTCTAAACGAAGTTTGAGTGTTCTCCATAAAACCTTGGTACGAAGGTTTTCGGACACCATGCTACCGGCTTCCTTTTTGGTAGGGCCATTTTACAAGTTCCTTCCAGTTCTTTCATCCATTATATACTGTTCTGACAGCGAATGCACAGATTCTGTGCACCAGTTCCTTCTTGGTGTAACTCTATCCTTTCAATAGTACTAGGGCGTTGATCGTTCTGATCTTCATCTAAGACCAGCTTAAATTTTGGCAAATTCATCTTAGTTGGGTTAGAATTAATCATATTCATTTCCAACAGCTCAGGGGACGGGTTGTCGTCCACATCCATCTTATCTTTGTTTTTCGAACGTTATTTGTCCAGACTCTATGGCATCCTGTAAAACATTCTGAAATACAAAGCAACTGTTAGTTGAATGAGACCATGCATTATGCCACTTACAATACTTTTTGCCACTAACTTGCTCGGGGCTTGGAAATTTATGGCGGTCGCTCAATTTAATTTGTTTATCCTTATATAATTGATCAAATATGGCATCTAATTTAGTGACGTCAAAAGAAAAAGTCCTAATTTTTTTTATCATTTTCCGCCTCTGGACGTGGTTCAGCCCACGCCTTACAAACATATGACTTTCCCTTAATTAATTCGGATAGGCATAGGTCGGTCGATTCAACATTCATTTCTCTTAATTCATAGTTTGCATTCCTATAATAAGTTCTTTTACTAGTATTCTTCATTTTCTCTTCTTCCCTCAACAATCACTCATATCTAACTACGTTAGTAGTGAGCTGGAGGAGGTCCCAGTACTCTCGATCTTGGAATTTCTTTTTTAAGTCAAAGTTAAGACAACTTTGAGGGATTTTTACAAATTCTTTTTCTGGCAAAGATAAGTAGCATCAGCTTCGAGCCGCTTTGAATTTTTACAAAAAAATTTCTACCCACTCACCTAGCAACTGCCTTAAATTTTCCAAATCAGCCAGGGTAACTTTGGACTCAGTTTTATAGAACTGTGCATGGAATAATTGTTCTATTTGGTACCAATTCTCCACCGAATTGGGCGGTAAGCTGATAGGAAAAAGTTATTCCTAATAATAAACTATGGTATAATCTTAGCTTATGGAAATCATTTGTCTCTCCACACTAAAGAGTAAATCGCCCTATATGCTCTATAATGGAGACTTCCCCAGATCCCGCGAACAGAGAGAATTCTGGTATCTTATAGTTCCTGGGTGACAGATATGCTAAATCAATCCAATCCGGATATGGTTTCTGATATCTTGGCCGAATTGGCCTCATCCCCAAACCGAATTGATTTTGGAGAATTTCGGTCATTTGTTTTCTTAATACATCGTTGCCATTGAATGGCACCCCTACATGTGGTGGTTGTGGTCCCCTCGTAAATGGGGCATGGTGTTGTTTCATGTTCGGCCCTAGGTGTTGGCAAAAACTAAAGGGATTTATCCCTCTGCGGGACATTGCTGGGGCATCAATCCCTTGTGCATGAGGAACATTGCTTGGTCCAGCCTCCGTTCAAGTTCCACAATCTTGCTTATGATTGCTTCTCATATCTAGCGCATGAGGGGGTGAGATCCCAGATGGGATTTCCCCTCTATTTGGCATTTAGCCATTAGCTCATTTAATGAACTAAATAGATTAGAATTACATGACATGTCTCATTTTCTCTAGTCCAAGTGGGAGATTGTTGGGATTTATGTCCTAGAGCTTCATGTATTGTAAACGGAATTGATTTTTGTAATAATAATAAATGCATTATTCATTTTATCAAAGTTGTTTGATTTATATCGCATATTGTCCAATTGTCTTATTTACCTTGATTACTCTTGTACCTTTAGACTTAGTGTATGTTTGATGCACAATATGATTTAAGTCTAAAGTTAGAAATCTAAATAGTCTATAGAGAGCGAACAATGAGGGTACTTTGTTTGGGGTTTATCTATAGCTGCGGTCCATTCTATACTTGTATGACGATCTTGATCCGGGATCGTTCATGTAGTGACATGGGAATGGAGGCACCATGTATGATAAGATAATATAGGTACGGACTCAGATAAATACGAATTTCTTTTAATATCCGTTAACCGAAGAAATTCATTTTATAAAATAGATGGTCATATATGGATTCGATCTTAATCCTGAGTGTACTACGAACTCCTGCATGACAGGTTATATTTTTTGATTTACTATGGTGAGGTTGGTGTTGCATTCCCAGCCAATAACTACGTATTTTGGGGATATGATTTGGTATGTAGCTGGGAAAGTTTTACATAGATATGGAATTCACTCATTCTTACGAGAAGCAGATGAATATCTCTTTTAAGAGTTGATTCGGGACTTGAACAATTTGAGCGCTCAACTTTTCTATTATGAATAGAAAGAATTTTATATTCATAATTGTTATGAATTAATTGTTCATTATAGAATTAATGGTGCTTAAGAGATAAAATATTTAGAGGGGTTTAACTGACTTATGACCCGGATCTATTTATGAGAAATTCGTGAAGGGCTATATCCATATGTAATGACTATATCGATGGACACCAAAAATGTTTGGTTTACTTAATCCATCTACGGTAACAGGAGTTCAACTTCGAGTTTTTAGTGGAGTAACGTGGAGTTAATAATTCGTAATATTTGATTAAGGGGTTTAATTAATTTTTCGAAATTATTGGAGCTCGGAACCGTCGGTCCATTTGGTCCCCGTGCTAGCTCGATTAACTGTAGCAAGCCTAATATAATTAGATTGTCTAATTATATGCTTACATACATTTATTTATTTATATATTATTAATAAGATTAATAATATTTATTGTCACAAATGAAAACTATGTTAAATTAGTTTAACTTAATTTTTCTAGAATTCTTTGATTATGAGATAATCAAGTCTTGATTATGAGATAATCAAGTTAGTAATAATTATGAGATAATTACTACAACAAAATTGAAGGTAAATAAATCATTATTAATATATTGATTTTTATTTACCATTGGAGACAAAGCCATATGGCTTACCATGTCATCCAAGCAATTATGTCTATTAGGTGGCTTGGATACACCTAATAGTTTTGTCATTAGCTAATGCATTTTATGCTTTGGTATGGCCTCCACATTTATGTGTTTGCCATTGAAAGAAAGCATTGAATGCTTAATGACAAAGCCATTGTCTTTAGCTTAACATTTCTTATGCTTTGATATGGCATTCACATTTTTGTATTGGCCATTGCAAGAAAGCATTAGATGCTTAATGACAAGGTTAGTTGGCTTGTGTAAGAGAATATAATCTCTACCATTTCTCTCACTTCCTAAGGTTAACACTTTGCATTCATTCACACAATTATTGTGAGAAAAGATTTGAGAGAAAATAGAGAGAGTTCTAGCATTCACAAGTGTTGTGAAATTCCTAAAGCCAAACACCATTGTGACATCTTAAATCTCTAAATAGTTTAGAGGCTTAATCTTTGTGAGTGAAGCCCACACTTCAGTTTGTTGGTTTCGAGTCATAGTTCGGAAGATCGAGTGGTTGATCCAAGTGTTGGACACCAAAGGATTGATCTTGGCTACTACAACAAAGGGAGAAGGCAAATAAAATTTTGAAGATTCATAATAGACCCGGTGCCACCACAAGAAACTTCCTCCGCGCTAAGGAAAGTCGTTTCCTACAATTGGTATCAGAGCCAAGTTGAAAAGTTTTCTTAACCCTTTCTCTTTTTAAGTTTAAGTTTTAATAATTTATATTAGATATAAATTATTAATATGCATGTTGTGATGAGTAGGCACAATTAGATTCATGAGATGAATGGTTTTAAAGTTCATGTGATGAATGTTTACTTTGATTCATGTGATGAATGTATTGCGTTGATCGTTAATTTTTCCGGCTCTTATTTTTAGTATTGGAAATGTAAGACCATAAGGTCATATTCTTTCAAGTGTTGTAAGTTCATTTCTTTTGTAATAAGTCCATTTTGTAACTCAATTTGTAACTTGGAGGAGCCGACGTCGCGAAGGACTCATTACGAACCTATTCCGTGAAGAACTCAACAACATACCATGGAGCAAGATTTGAAAACCAAGTGATGTCTTGGATTTATTGTACTAATTAGATTAGTATTTTTTTTAAAAACAAATAATAGCTCGGTTAACGCAATTTATATATGTATGTGAAACTTCATTCCGTTACGAGTCCGTAGAAAAAAACGGGGACCAAAACGGAGTCCGGAAGCTCCGAAACGGAGTAAATGAAGTTCTAGTGTTCGAACACCAGACCGATAGCGTGCGAACGTCAATCAAACGCAACTCAAATGTTTGGCTACTGCCTGGAAACGTTCGAACGCCCAAAGAATGCTACATGAACATTTTCAACCCAGACCTGGGCATATATATGTGTTTTAAATTGTTTATTAACATGTCATATAGCCTAGGGTGCCTACTCTTGCATTTTCACATGCCATAACATATAGACATGCATGATATTCAAGTCATAAAATATGATTTTATGTAAATTTAAAAGTTAAATTAGAATATAAGATGCATGTTAACGAATTAATAAGATTAATTAGTTTAAAGGTTTAAAAATTACGAATTCAAGTTTAAGAACAAATGGACATTATGAGTACATTATTTTCCTTGATATATCGGATGGAAACCAGGATATAAATTCCATAGCCACTTCCGAATGGACGGTAATTTGGTTTGCACTCGAGATATAATTTCACGTACCTTTGGAGTAAATAACGTACTTTTAATCTATTAAATGGTTTGATGACATATAGTCCATTAGTTGAATTCTAAAATTTTAAAACCTATAAGTGAACTAATTTTTTAAAAGTTAAAATTGATTAGATCACTTAAGTAAACTTGATTAAATTAGTTTAATTAAGTTAATTGGTTAGTAGAGACTAATCGGGATTAGTGAATAAATTTTAAAAGTTAAAATTGGTTAGATCACTATGTCATCAACTAGTATTAATTAAGGTTATGACTTTAGCCGAGCATAATCTAAGATTCATAAAATACTAGTGAGATAGAAACCTTACTCTTTTTAATAGTGAGTGGGAGAGGGGTATACCACAATATATCCCGCGATCTCCATTGTTATCCAGAAATGTGAGATTCAATAGGCGCCTCGAAACGACTTTGCTTTCGTCCCCCTATGGATGGTGTCCTTTTTGGGTCAATATCAGGTTTGGATTTCGAAAGGATAGGGACTCTAGATGTATCTGGTGATTTGACCTACCCTACGGCGGCACTTCACTAGTTAAGTCCAAGGGTTCCGAAATAATGGATCAAACTCACAAAGGAATGATTAAGTTGTTAATCAAAGCTTCATTGATCAAAATAATGGTAGTTGATTAATATAGGAATAAGAGTTATTCCATATATATTAATCAATTAAGAATGTCTCAATCTATCATGCGAATACTTGACCTACCCTACAGCGGCACTTATTTGTGGGATGATAGATAACCGTGGCATAGTAATTCTCTTAGGTTTCTAATTCATTATACATTGATCATGCATCATGATTAATTTTATGCCTAAATGTTTGACAATTTTAATATGCGACGAATGAATATTGAATGCGCGTTTATTATTTTTTCAGCCATGGCATCTGCAATAATCTCCATTATCAAACAACAAGAAAAATTAACCTGGGATAATTATGTTAAATGGAAAAGTGAGATGAATGTTATCTTGGTCTGTGAAGACCTTAAATTTATCCTAATGGAGGAATGTCCTCCTGAGCCAGCACCTAATACTGGCAGAGCTGCACATAATGCCTATAATAATTGGATTAAAGCTGATAAGAAAGCCCATAGCTATTTGATAGCATCCATGTCTGAGGTTCTTGCTGCACAGCATGAGCCTATGGCGACAGCATCAATGATTATGCAGTCATTATAGAACATGTTTGGGCAACTTTCAGACCGGCAACAACATGCGGCAATTGCCTCTGTATTGACCGCTAGAATGAAGGAAGGCACATCAGTCCGAGACCATGTGTTAAGGATGATGGCTCATCTTAATATGGCTGAAACCCATGGTGCACGTATTAATGTGCAAAGCCAGGTGACAATGATCATGGAAACCCTTCCGAAGAGTTTCCTACAGTTTAAGAGCAACTGTTCTATGAACAAGTTGACTTTCACATTGACTGAACTGCTGAATAAGCTCACCAATTACGAGTCCATTATGAACGGTCCTCGTAGGCCCAATGCAAAGGAAAATGTTGCCGAATCTTCTAAATCTGCAAAGAAGAAGAAGAAGAAAGGCAATTGGAAGGCAAATGCAAAACCAATGAAAAAGAAGAACAATAAAAGCTCCAAATGAACCAATGCCAAAGAAAAATGTTTCCATTGTGAACAACAAGGGCATTGGAAAAGGAATTGTCCAAAATACCTTGCAGAGCTTAAAGAGAAGAAGAATACAGGTAAATATGATTTACTTGTCATTGAGTCTCTTTTGGTGGAGGATGATAAATCTATATAGATTGTTGATTCTAGTGCCACTAACCATGTTTGTTATTCTTTGCACCTACTTGACTCATGGAGGGACCTTACTGAAGGTAGCTTTACCATGAGAGTTGGGACAGGGGATGTTGTTTCAGCAAGAGCAGTGGGAGTTTCAAATTTGAATTTTAATAAAAGTTATTTATGTTTGAATGGTGTGCTATATATTCCTCGTTTTCGCAGGAATTTGATTTCTGTAACAAAACTTATGGAATGTGGTTTTTCTGTTTCGTTTAATAATAAGTCAGTTATTATTAGTAGAAATGGATTAAATATATGCACGAGAAACTCCGAAAATAATCTATATGTACTAAGGCCGTTAATGCATGAATCACTGCTTAATACTGAAATGTTTAAGATTGAAAGATCTAAAACTAAACGGCAAAAGATTTCTCATGATGATACCTATTTATGGCACCTTAGACTTGGTCACATTAACCTTGACCGGATAGATAGACTAATTAAGAATAGAGTTTTAAATCAGTTAAAACTTGGTACTTTACCTGTCTGCGAATCCTATCTAGAAGGCAAAATGACCAAGAGACCTTTTACTGGAAAAGAGATAAGAGCCAAAGAAACTCTTGAGCTAATACATTCGAATGTTTGCGGACCGATGAATGTAAAAGCCCGATGTGGTTTTGAATACTTCATCACTTTCATTGACGATTATTCCAGATATGGGTATGTTTACCTAATGCAGCACAAGTCAGATACATTTGAAAAGTTCAGAGAGTATCGTGCTGAGGTTGAGAACCAGTTAGGTAAAAGCATCAAAATTCTACGATCAGATCGTGGAGGAGAATACCTTGGTAGAGATTTCGAGGAATTCTTAATTGAGCATGGAATTGTTTCACAGCTCACAGCACCTGGAACACCACAATAAAATGGTGTTGCAGAAAGGAGAATCGAACCCTACTAGACATGATAAGATCAATGTTTAGTTATAGCACTCTACCTAGTTCATTCTGGGGGTATGCATTGCAAACTGCAATGTATATCCTGAATGTAGTTCCTTCTTAGTCTGTTTCTAAGACTCCCTTAGAGTTGTGGAATGGTCGTAAAGCTAGTTTGCGACATTTTCGCATATGGGGGTGTCCGGCACATGTGCTAAAGAACAAGACTACTAAGTTGGAACCACATTCACATGTGTGCCTATTTGTAGGCTATCTTAAGGAAACTATGGGTGGATTCTTTTATAGTCCAGAAGATAATAAAGTATTTGTGTCGAAAAATGCTACATTTCTTGAGGAGGACTATATAAGAGAGTTCAAACCTTGAAGTAAAGTGTTACTTGAGGAGTTACTTGTTGGTACGACCAGTACACCATTATCAAATGTTGACAAAGACATAACACCTTCTACATCTGAAAGTCAGATGCAAGTTTATCAGGATACCATACTACCTAGACGTAGTGGGAGGGTTGTAAGACAACCTGAACGCTATCTAGGAAATGGTGAGGTGTAATTTGTTACATCTTGTGATGGTATAGATGATCCATTGACTTATCATAATACAATGGAAGATACTAATAAAGAGGAATGGCTCAAAGCCATGAATCTCGAGATGGAGTCTATGTATTCTAACTCAGTCTAGGAACTTATAGACCAACCTAATGGAGTAAAACCCATAGGTTACAAGTGGATCTACAAGAGAAAAAGAGGAATAGATGGGAAAGTACAGAATTTCAAGGCTATGCTAGTGGCAAAGGGTTATACCCAAAAAGAGGGAGTTGACTATGCAAAAACTTTCTCGCCAGTAGCCATGCTTAAATCCATCAGGATTCTTCTTTCCATTGCTGCATATTATGACTATGAGATTTGACAAATGGATGTCAAGACTGCATTCTTGAATGGTAATCTTGATGAGAGTATCTATATGGTACAACCAGAGGGGTTCATTACCCAAGGTCAATAGCAAAAAGTTTACAAGTTGCAAAGGTCCATTTATGGACTTAAGCAAGCATCTAGATCTTGGAACATAAGGTTTGATACTACGATCAAGTCTTATAACTTTGAGCAGAACATCGATGAGCCTTGTGTCTACAAGCGCATCATTGATGGGAATGTGGTTTTCCTTGTGTTATACGTTGATGATATTTTACTCATTGGGAATGATGTAAAGATATTATCGGACGTGAAAATCTGGCTAGCTAACCAATTCCAAATGAAAGATTTGGGAGAGGCAAGTTATGTACTTGGGATCCAAATCATTCGGGATCGCAAGAAACGACTGTTAGCAATGTCTCAAGCAACCTATATCGACAAGATTCTTGTGCGATTTGGTATGCAGAATTCCAAGAAATATAATTTACCTTTCAGGCATGGAATTCATTTGTCTAATGAATAGTCTCCTAAGACACCTCACGCAGTTGAGGAGATGAGACATATACCATATGCTTCAGCAGTTGGAAGTCTTATGTATGCTATATTATGCACGAGACTGGACATCTGTTTTGCAGTGGGAGTAGTCAGAAGGTTTCAATCCAACCCAGGATTAGATCATTGGGTAGCGGTGAAACATATTCTCAAGTATCTTCAGAGAACGAGAAATTATATGTTTGTATATACAAGTCAGGATATGATTCTGAGAGGATATACAAACTCTGATTTTCAGACGGATGTCGATTCTAGGAAATCAACATCTGGATCAGTGTTCACCCTAGGTGGTGAGGCTATGGTATGGAGGAGTATTAAGAAATCTTGTATTGCTGACTCCACCATGGAGGCTAAATATCTAGCAGCTTGTGAAGCAGCTAAGAAAGCAGTCTGGCTCCGTAAGTTCTTGGCAGATCTGGAAGTTGTTCCAGATATGGATAAACCACTCACACTTTATTGCGATAATAGTGGTGCAGTGGCGAACTCCAAAGAACCGAGAAGCCACAAGAGGGGTAAGCATATTGAGAGGAAATATCACCTCATCAGGGAAATAGTGCAGAGAGGAGATGTCGATGTCACGCAGATTCCATCCGCAGATAACCTGGCTGATCCATTTATAAAGACCTTATCGGCTAAAGTATTTGAACGTCACCTAAATGGTTTAGGATTACATGACATGTCTCAATTGCTCTAGTCCATGTGGGAGATTGTTGAGATTTATGTCATAGAGCTTCATGTATTGTAAACGGAATTGATTTTTGTAATAATAATAAATGCATTATTCATTTTATCAAAGTTGTTTGATTTATATCGCATAATGTCCAAATGTCTTATTTACCTTGATTACTCTTGTACCTTTAGACTTAGTGTATGTTTGATGTATAAGAGGATTTAAGTCTGAAGTTAGTAATCTAAATAGTCCATAGAGAGCGAACAAGGAGGGTACTTTGTTTGTGGTTTATCTATAGCTGCGGTCTATTCTATACTTGTATGACGATCTTGATCCGAGATCGTTCATGTAGTGACATGGGAATGGGGGCACCTTGTATTATAAGATCATATAGGACTGGACTCAGATAAATACGAATTTCTTTTAATATCTGTTAACCGAAGAAATTCATTTTATCTAATAGATGGTCATATATGGATTCGATCTTAATCCTAAGTGTACTACGAACTCCTGCATGACAGGTTATGTTCTTTGATTTACTATAGTGAGGTTGGTGTTGCATTCCCAGCCAATAACTACGTATTTTGGGGATATGATTTGGTATGTAGTTGGGAAAGTTTTACATAGATATGGAATTCACTCCTTCTTACGAGAAGCAGATGAATCTCTTTTAAGAGTTGATTCGGGACTTGAATAATTTGAGCGCTCAACTTTTCTATTACGAATAGAAAGTATTTTATATTCATAATTGTTATGAATTAATTGTTCATTATAGAATCAATGGTGCTTAAAAGATAAAATATTTAGAGGGGTTTAACGGACTTACGACCCGGCTCTATTTATGAGAAATTCGTGAAGGGCTATATCCATATGTAATGACTATATCGATGGACACCGAAAATGTTTGGTTTACTTAATCCATCTACGGTAACGGGAGTTCAACTTCGTGTTTTTGTGGAATAACGCGGAGTTAATAATTCGTAATATTTGATTAAAGAGTTTAATTAATATTTCGGAATTATTGGAGCTCGGAACCGTAGGTCCATTTGGTCCTCGTGCTAGCTCGATTAACTGTAGCAAACCTAATATAATTAGATTGTCTAATTATATGCTCACATTATATTTATTTATATATTATTAATAAGATTAATAATATTTATTGTCACAAATGAAAACTATGTTAAATTAGTTTAACTTAATGTTTTCTAGAATTATTTGATTATTAGATAATCAAGTCTTGATTATGAGATAATCAAGTTAGTAATAATTATGAGATAATTACGACAACATAATTGAAGGTAAATAAATCATTATTAATATATTGATTTTTATTTACCATTGGAGACAAAGCCATATGGCTTACCATGTCATCCAAGCAATTATGTCTCTAATAGTTTTGTCATTAGCTAATGCATGTTATGCTTTGGTATGGCCTCCACATTTATGTGTTTGCCATTGAAAGAAAGCATTGAATGCTTAATGACAAAGTCATTGTCTTTTGCTTAACATTTCTTTTGCTTTGGTATGACATTCACATTTTTATATTGGCTGTTGCAAGAAAGCATTAGATGCTTAATGACAAGGTTAGTTGGCTTGTGTAAGAGAATATAATCTCTACCATTTCTCTCACTTCCAAAGGTTAACACTTTGCATTCATTCACACAATTGTTGTGAGAAAAGATTTGAGAGAAAATAGAGAGAGTTCTAGCATTCACAAGTGTTGTGAAATTCCTAAAGCCAAACATCATTGTGACATCTTAAATCTCTAAATAGTTTAGAGGTTTAATCTTTGTGAGTGAAGCCCACACTTTGGTTTGTTGGTTTCGAGTCATAGTTCGGAAGATCGAGTGGTTGATCCAAGTGTTGGACACCAAAGGATTGATATTGGCTACTACAACAAAGGGAGAAGGCAAATAAAATTTTGAAGATTCATACTGGACCCGGTGCCACCACAAGCAACTTCCGCCGCGCTAAGGAAAGTCGTTTCCTACACCTAATTGGTGTATGAGATCAATTTTAGGAATTGGACATAATTTAGACTTAATTTGATAAATTGATATGAGAATCTGACTATTTGATTAATTAGGTTAACTGTGCACGACGCTAGGAGGAGATTTATATAGAAATTTAAGGGGATCTATTCAATTGAGATTTTAAAAAGTTATTTTGGGTTAAATAAGTGTTGTGGTATTCAATTAAGATTTTTAAATAATCTAAAAAGTTTTGTAGTATTCCATTAAGACTATTAGGATTTTTTTTAAAGAAGGTGTCCAAATCTAGTGGTATTCAACCAAGATTTTAAACAAGTAATAAAAAATCTTATGATATTAAAAAACATACTTATTTTGAAGGATTTTTTTATATGTGTGATTGTGTGAGACTTTTCAGTGGAAAGTATAAATATCAAACTCTATAAACAAAATCTCACCCTAACCATCAGACTTCTGACGTGAGAATTTTTTTGCTGTTAGAGAAGAGAAGATGAATAGACATGTTAGCTCTTCGTGAACAAGATACTTGCTTATTAGTACTTTCTTATTTTTCAGTCTGCGTAGTGCAATTTCTCTTTTCTTTCATATAGCAAAAAAAAAAAATCCAAAGTTTTTAGTTCAAATTTCTTATGAAAATAGATCCAAACATATTACAATGAAACCAAAGTTAAGCAAACAATGGCCATGAACGCATACTGGTGTAGTTTGTATTGTCAGCTTCAAAATTGCAATTTGTTGAACCCTAATTATTGGATTAATGAGTATCGATTTCTGTTGGATTTTTGTTGCAGGCCAACATAAGAAGCATTAACAAGAACTTGAAAATCTTACACCAACACAATTATTATTTTGCAGGCTCGTATATATTTTTTATATACATATAATTTAAATGGGGGATTCAGAATAAAGAAATAACAAAAGAAATGGCAAAGAGCGAAAAATCACTATGAATCTTAGACCATGAATGATACCATTGAGTTAGGATGATCTGTTAGTATTTTGATGATGTTGGGTTTTGTTGAACTAATTTTTTGTTTGTGCAATTTTGCTTCTACTTTGATTGAACTATTGTTATTGTAATTTGGTTAAACTATTTTGATACTTTGGTCGAAATATTTGGGTTATAATTTGCTTGAAATATTATTATTGTAATTTCAAAAAAAAAAAGAGAAAAAGACAACAGCTTGTGTTAAATAGATGAATAACTATTGGTTTCATTCCATATAAACATGGTTCTAAAAAAGTTATACTTTGATTCATGCTCGTTCAAAAAGAAAATATAGCTATAAAAGTTGTGGCATCCCTACCTAATCATGATGGAAAATTTAGCATTGACAATCAGTTAGTAATCTAAATCTTATAAATTCTTATGACATAAATCTTTTAAATTTCCAATAAGTAAAAAATCATAATTAAAAAACTTTAAAAAAATCTTGCAAGTCATTACATACTTAAATAGTCTTTTAAAATCCACTGGAATTATATATCCATAAATAATCTTTTAAAATCTCAATTGAATACACCTCTTATTTAGTAGGCCGATAATTAGTCAATGTTATTAGCCATAGAGGATTTCATGTAGGGATTACGAAGTAATTAGGGGAAAGTGAAATCTTGAATAACTCTTTGATTAAATTACTTTTATTAATTTTAACTCATTACAATTTACAATTCTTGCATTTAAAATTCCATCTTCTTAATCATGTGTATAGATAAGATTGTAAATTTAAAATTTTAGTACTTGATATTTGATTAGATAAGTTCATGCGGGATCAATATCTCTTCTGTATCACTTATACGAAACGTGTGCTTATGTGTTATATATAAATAAATTTGTATTGTTAAACACAAATTCATCACATTTTAATTCGATTCGTTTAAAATTCGATACAAATTTGATTCATTAATTTATTTTGCTACCCATATTAAAAAAACATAAACGAAGAAACAATTTATAGAAGATAAGGCAAAACTCTTTATTATTATTATTATTATTAAGGGATGAATTACATCATTCCAAAGTTTATAATAATTTATTTATAATACTTAAATGAAAGGATAGTTTAACCTTAACCCATGGCAAAAGTTCAAACATAGCAGTTCTTATTTAGCATCAACTTCAAAAGAGAAAAGCAACTTTAGAAATGCCCTCAGCCTCTTCAGTCCAAGGAACATTCAAGGTCACTTTGCCCTCAGGCATCCACTCGAAAGCCACCTCAGCACCGTTGAGGTAACACTTCTTTGGTGACCCACTTGAATAGGCTAAGAAATTTCCTCCTCCTTTTACTAAAATCCTGACACTAATCTCAGCTCCGGACTCAAAGTACTCCAATTCTCTAACTGTTCCTCCGTTATTGAACATGTTAGTTATCCCAACAGGAGCGAATTTGATGCTGGGGCTTATTCTTTTGATTGGCACAAAATTGAAGAGCTCGAATGATACTGGTTGGAGAGTGATTTGAATTGCCTCAGATTTGGGAGTGATCAAATGTATTTTGTCAGCTTGGTTGAGATAGACAATGTACTCTCCAGCATCACCCAAATGTGCTGCTTCAGGATTTTGGTCCCATTCTATATCAGTAACATGCACAGAGCCAGAAACTGGTTTGTAACATTCTGCATAGCCCTTGATCCTCCTCTCCTTCTTGTCCCATCCAGCTCCTTGGCAGTTAAAAGCTCCAATCACACCTCCATACTGTAAAAGTTTTTCAAAAAATGAGTGTTTATTGTCTTGTGATTAATTACCTGTTTTTTAGGCAGTTTAGAAGTAGGATGATACCTTGTTGAAGTTCCAAATCTTGAGAATGGTCTTTGTGTCAAATAGAGGGTTTCTGAAAAGGCAGTCTCTGGTTGGGAGGGCGAAGTGCTGGCACCTGGGAATGGTACCATCAGGATAAACAAGTTGCTTCAAGAGATCGAAATCATGTCCTCCAACTGAATCACTAACGTAAACAGGACCGCCGCAGATGGCTCTTGAGCCAGCATGAAATTTGGCACAGCAGTGATCAGATTGGAACATGTCCCAATCAGGCTGAATGAACTGCCCCATCCACATGCTGTTGTAGGAACAGTGGATCATATGAACACCTTGCAGCCAATAGACTCCATTTGGATCCCCATTCGGATCCTGGAACCAGAAATCATCTCCTGTAACAAACAATGAATTAACCCATATGTTAAAAAATTTGAAATTTGTTACATAAAATATGACCATTTGATGAGACTTCCTTACCAACTCTGCCCATAGATATCTGGTGTGTTCCGAGGAAGAAAAAATCATTGCATTGTTGCATGCTGGAGATAATTCCAGTTCCATTGAAGTTCTTTTTCAAGGAATTAGACAGTCCTTTGTAATAAGCCTTTCCTAGCTCGACCCGACCTCCATATTCTTCCGCAACATATTCAAGAGTCTGCATATTCACAATCTCAAAGAGTCAAAATATTAAATTTTGTAAATAAGGAGTTTATCATGAGATTGGTAAATTTTGAAAACTTACATGGATGACATCAATTTTGACTCCATTAATGCCAACTTGGGCAAGGTAAGAGTGCATAGAGTCATAAAAATCATCGGCTTGAGAAGGATGAACAAGCCCAATTCCACCTTCAACGATTTTGATCACAGCAAGATCATCCATTGTCCCATCGAGTCCTGGAGACAAATTGCAAGGAGTGACCTTTGAACTGAGATGAGTAGCTCCTGGCTTAACACCACCCCAGGCACCACAAAGAGCGTGCCACACCCAAATATCATCCAATCCCTTAAACTTGGTCCTCAAATCTCTTGTAAAAGCCTTCATGCCATAATTTTCAGCCTTGCATGAACAGCTTCCACACCCTTCATTGACACTAGTACCTCTCTCTTCCCCACCAAACATCTCCTCTAATTCTTGTTTCAACTTGTTAATCTTTGCATCAAACATAGAAAGATCAGTGACTCCTGATTGGATTGCCTTGTCGCGATCCTTGTTACCATGCTCGAGTTCAATCGCCTTGTTGATCAACATCTTTGGCTTCTTAATATCGAATGGAGGAGCATTAGGAGCCAACAAGGATCCACCCTTGTATTTTCTGAATTTTTCACCTTCATCAAGCCTGTGCAGCCTGGCAGTCATTTGTTCTCCACCAAGAACAAGATTTTTGGAATCCTCATTCGGATTCTCATCATCACGGTTGATGCTTTGCCAGCCATCATCAATTATGAGAAACCTTGGAGAAAGACCACCGTCAACAAAATCTTTCACTCCCTGGCAGATACCAGCGGGTTCTACCGTTAAGTAGAATGCATCCCAAGTGCACCAACCGAATTTGTCAACAAGAGATGGGACTTGTTTCTCTTCCAAAATCCTGAAAGTATTGAGATGGACTCTAAGAGCACTATAGGCCTCTTTCATGATATTGTAAGGATTATCAGACACGTGAACATAAGTAATAGCATCAAATGATGATCCTTTCACTTGGGTAGAACCACTCTCAGCACAAATCATGACATGGCCATTAGTGCCGGGATGAAGAGCAGACCTAAAACTGCTTTCAATAATGGGTATGATAATAGCATAAGAGCTAATTTCAGGGACATCTAGGAGAATCCATTGGGTTTCCATTTGCAAATCAGAACCAGAAGTCCCAACCCACTGAGTGGACCACCATGTTTTGAACCTAAAGATACTCACAAAATCTCTACTGCTAAATCTACCCAAGGAGTTCATCAACCTATCGGACGGTTCCTGTGCTTTGAAGCCAAGGAAACCACCCTTGTGAGAATTGGCCTGGACACGCTGAAGCAGGGTAAGTGAAGCATCAGTGGATTTGGAGATTGAAAATGGAGTGAAAGAAACATTGCTAGGAATGTCGGACAGAACTGGGAAACCTTTAACACAGAGCTTGCCATTAGACAAGCCTATGTGTTTCTCCAGTTTGTTTGTTGGGAGTTTCATGAGTAATGGGTTGGCAGGATCATTTGGGGGAGCCATGACAGAGGAATAACAGAGAAACAATTGAGAAAAAAATAAAAAGTTGATGATATGACAAAAAAACTCAAAACATAAGAGGATTTATAAAGGGTTTAAAAGAAGAACTGATTTCGGAAACTGAATCTCATGATACACAAAACAAAGCTTATATAACAAAGACAAGAACAATAAAAGCTGAAATGAAAGTGAGAAGATTGCTGCCAAAGAGAAGATAAAGAGATGTTTGTTTTTGATATGCAGTGATGAAACGGGAAACCTGAGCAGGTATATATAGAAAAAAATTGAAGTGGGTTCGTGTCAAATTGGAATAAAAAATAGAATCAAGTAAGCTATCCAGATAAGAAGCTTGGGCGGTTGGTGATGCTATGTGTGCTTTAGCTTTATGCTCTTTCCCTCTCGTTTCTTTTTCTCTTTAAGTTCCTGTAAAAAAAAAAAAAAAGAATAAAAAATTAAAAATTCTTCATATGAAAAACAATTGAGCATTTGTTTGTTTCCATGGACAATGACTGCGAGAATGGATTGAAAAATTATCCAACTAATTAGCAGTTGAAAAGAAACATCCATGTATGCTATTTGGCAAATCGCGTGCATGGGACATGCATGCATGTATGTTACTTTCAACATATCATATGGTGGGAAATTAATTCTGAACTTTTTAAAGTGATTATGCAGAATATTTAAATTGAGAAGTTGCTTGCCACTGTAGTGTGGTTATGAGATCGGTTGAAATTGAATATACATTCAAGCTATAGGGGGACATATTGAGTTGTTGAAAAATGATGATAATGTAACACTGGAAAGTTCTCAGTGAGCTCACACGTTACATTATTTTTAACTGAGAATGTTCTCTAATTCTATAATTTTTTTCATAAACTATTGCAACCAATAAACAATTTATAAAAGAAAATTATGGCTACTAAAACTTATGATTTATAAATCGATAATATTTTTTATGAAACAAAATATATTTTAAAAAATATTTAAGTTTTAAATAAAAAACAGTTGGTCGCTTTCTTAAAAGGGAAAGACTTTGAAAAATCTCAATATTTTCGATCAATTCATTCAATATTTCATTTTTCCGAGGACAAATTGTCACATTTAAATTATGTGTTAGATGTAATATGAGTATTTGGAATTGACTAATTTGAAATTATTATTCTCTTATAAATGTAAGATTGATAAATTTTTTCATCGAAACATATCGATAATGAATCTTATTTTCAAGCTTATAATTTATATATCGATAATATGTAAGTTTTTATGAAACAATACATATTTTAGGAGATATTTAAGTTTTAAATAATAAACAGTTAGTAGGTTTCTTAAAAGGGAAAGAATTTGAAAAATCTCAAAATTTCCGATCAATTCATTCAATATTTTATTTTTCCGAGGATAAATTATCACATTTAATTATATACTAGATGTACTAATACCTCACCCCAATTGTCTCAAATCTTGGCTCAACCCCTTTGTTACTAGGTAAATGATTCAAGCATACACCCCTCCACAGGTGCGTGAGGTATGTGCTTTTTAATTTTCTATTTTCATTAATTCTAGTGACCATTGCATCTTCAACTATAATTCGGGGTGGCAAAATTTTCAGAACTTTAAATGGCACAACAATGAAAGTCTTGTAGATGCCGTTGAACCATTATAACTCTTTTATCCATCACAAGTTCAAGAAATTCCTCAAGAATCATAACAATCAGTATAGGATCTGATTAATGAAACATTAAGGAAATAGCAGGAAGAGAACTTAAGAAATACAGCCAGGCTTGAAGCATTACTTCAGAATCAGGCAACATCCTTGAAAAAACTAAAAGCCTAATTGAGACAGCTAGCGAACAATCAGAGCTATATACCTCAAATGACAATACCAAATGACACTGAAAAAGATCAATGGATTTAAGAGAATTACAATGACATCATAATGGGAATTGAGACAGAGTCATATATTGGAGACTAATATGTCTATTCAAAAACCTGAGCAAACAAAATTTAGAATTAATATAGAGACCTCTCCGTGCATTGAATGCATCTATGAGGAAGTTATGGAAAAAAAACGTTGGGCAAGAGTATTTGGGTGAGCCTTTTGAAAATCACATAATACAAGTGCATACATCAAAACATTGGTAAGTTAGCATCATTAATACCCTATGTGAGCTTAACTGTATGGTACAACCATTCCAATCAAGCATCCTACAAGACTTTCTGATAGTCCATCTTTCAATTCAAGGTCTCCAAAAGATAAAAGTTTGAAAAAGGTGGTATGGGCACATAATATAGAATATCTTTATTTGTCATCTCATGTATGGAAGTGGAGCTTGATTAGTAATGATCATGGGATTGTCTTGTCTAGGACGTCTAAAGGCACATTAAAACCTCCTGAAAAGAAGTTCTTCAGAGAAAATCCGGTTAAGGACTATAAATTAAGCGCTAGTATGGAGGTAAACCAAGAATTCTAAAATTTCTTTATGTTATATTTTATTTTATTTTATTTTATTTTTTATTTAAGTTTTTACTCGTGTGTCTTTTCTTTTGATTATCCAGCTTTCCAAACAAGTTTGGGATCATTTTTTGGACTACCAAATAATTAATAAAGAAGAATTGTTATAAATATCAAATGCCAAAGTTTTATCAACCTTAACCTTATGTAAACTAGTGATTATAACGGAAGAATTATTAACTAAATAACTAAGGCAAAGGCAAAGTAAATAGCAAACTTAAACACATAAGATAATAAGATAAGAAAAACCTAAGACCACAATTTTCCCCTAATATTCTGTTAAATCAATCTCCACTCTTTATAACTTATCAACTATGATGAATTACTAACCTATAAGAAGTTATCTGCAAGGCTTTTTCAATGGTTGAGTATAAATACCTAACTTAGTTCAATTACCTATATTCATATGATAATTAATTTAAGTTAAACTCATTACAATCAAGTTCTAATTATGTCTACACAAGCCCTGTAGGTATATTCATATCCTGCACAAAAATCGATTATGTTAATATGATCATGCATTATCAATTCCCAAAACTAAATCAAATTTTCATTTTCCAAGTTCGTTAGGGTTTACCACAACCATCATACTGGTGATCAAGCAATAGAACGCATTAGGAAAAGAGAATGATAAACAATCTGCATAGAATATCACAAATCAATTATAAAAAATATTATATTAACAAAAGTTCATATTAGGTTCCATTGTAATTCTACAATAAGATATAGTTCATGATGAAGAAAATAAACAAAAATATTATGTTCAATATAATAAATAATAGATAAAAAAAAATCATGAAGGTTGTCAATCGTTAATCTCCAAGTTTTTCAATCTTCTCTTCTTAATTCTTGTTTTGATCTTCTTATTCTTGGTTGTTATTGAATGGTTATTGTGTTTAGAGAGTCCTTTAACCTAAAAAAATGCTTATTTTCCTCCTGAAAAAAACGTATGTGAAGTAACATTAAATGTTCCCCTTATATAGATATCACAACAATCAAGTTTCCGAGTCAATTTTGGAGTTATCGCATTGGTGGTAGCCACAAAGATATTATTGGCATGCCATGACATTTTCTAACTCACTATAATTATTTTGAACTATTTAGTGACGCACCACAAACTTTTGTGTCGTGACACTGTTGATAGTGCATATTGTTGGCTTCAAGCTTGATTGTACCATGCAGGAGTTCGATTTAGTCTTTGATGTAAACTACAAAGTTATAGATAAATGAGTTTTCTTTCCAATGCAAGTTGAATCACCTCATTTGGACATATTTTGAGAATGTCATGGCCAAAATACTAAAAATTATATAAATTAGGAAGTCATTGGTGCCAAATCGAGAATTTTGGTTTTCACTCATTTTTGCTCAATTCTTGATATAATACATCCTAAATAATAAAATAATGAATATATGCGCATTCGAGAATATAATATACGGGAAAATCAATTAAAATATGTATATTATAAGTACTCATTACACCCCCAAACTTGAATTATTGCTTGTCTTCAAGCAATGACTAAATGAAAATAACATAATAAATAATAAATAAACTAACTCTAGGAGCAAAGTGGGGTTTACCGTTATGCCTATGACGTTGGTGACCAGGGCACTGTTGGGCTCACAGCCCGTAGAGAGTACGGATAGCCCCATTGGGGGACTAACCAGAGAATAAAGGAGTCGCCACTTAATATGAAACACTAAGAATGATCTAAGGCTGCACCACACCCCTTGCAAGGTCCAACCTTAAACCTGATTGAGTTCGGAATAATCTCTCACTAATGTCAATATAATATTTAGGTTCGATGAGAGGTATCCCCGCATCTTATAATGTGATTCACATGCAATAATAGTTTTAAATATCACACACGACACAAACATTGAAAGTAAAATACGATGAATAACAAGGTACGAAAAGATATAAAACAATATTACGATGAATGTTGCAACGATGAAAAAATAATAGTTAAACAAATTGAAGCATATATCTCATGGGTTTGGCCTTGTAGAGGCACGGCTGGAAATGTTTATGGTAGGTCGGTCATTATTTTAGTATCTGGTCAGACTTACTGTAAGTATGACCGGATATGATGCGTGAATCAATAACATAGAATGGTAGTGGTAACTAATAACATATAATATAGTTTATAAAGCATATTGTGGCAATAAAATAACAATTATATAAATCGGAGCATGCTTCTTATCGGGTTGGACTCAGGGAGGCCCAACTAGACATATCCACGGTAGGCTGGATGTTGTTGTCAAAGTCCGGCCAAATTTGAATAAATTCAAGCCGGACTTGCCGCATAATTCAAAAATGCAGGAATATGTGCCAATGAAAACAATGAAACAACAAATGGCCAAACAATAACAATATTGTTTAATATGGTATAGCAGTAGGCAGAGAACAGCAAACATGAATTTTGGGAATGATATAATAGTAAAAAATGAAATGAAATGGCCATCTTCCTAATGGTATGTGGAGTTGTATCCCGAGTGCGAACTATATTACCATCCATTTGTAATCGGCTATGGAACTTATGTCTGGGTTTCCATCCTATATACCGAATGAGATCATACGACCAAATATTCCTCACATGTCAGAACATACTCACATGTTGGGGTGAATGTGGGACCCCCAGGGTCGGATCAGTGCCCCACACAGTGAAAGCAGGTCTAACCTATAGATATCAAGTATGGGTGTATTTTTAAATAATTTAATGGAATATTATATTCTACTACGAGTGCATATGAAAAAACTACAGTTGAATCAGAGTCCGGAAAATAAAAAACGGGAGAAAATCAAAATCGACTAGCGCACGCTCGCTACAGTGGGCGCGTTGTGAACTAAATGCGCTATTGTTTTTCATTTCATCAGCTCTTTGGAAACAAAGAGCTTATGGAATAGGGTTTTTAATCCAATTTATTTACAACCTTCCCTAAACGCTTTCAAACACCCAAAATTTAATTTTTAACATCAAAACCAATATCAACACACGTTATAGAATGAAATCATATTTTTCAAAATATCAAATATTTTTACAAAAACATAAATTTATTCTAAATACGCACATGCGTAAATTTTGAATCAAAAATACAAACCAAATTAGAGTCCTACAATAAAGTGAGTCATGAACAATTCTAGGTCACTCAAAGGTGGTCAAGTGATTCTAGAATGGTAACCATAGCTCCAAGTATTAATCTAGAGTTCCAAACTCTAATTTTATGTTACATGTCCAACATGAACATATTTGACCTAATTATAAGTATATTGTGTTTATGCTTCTAAATCATTCATTCACAAATTTATTAGCCTAATTTCAACTTCAAGCTATATTATTATGTATCAAATATAAAAAAAAATATATAATTTATTAGTGAAGATCAATCTTACCTAATAAGCATGAACCAAAGATCTAATCTTCTCCTCTTTATTGAAAAATTTAGAGAACTTCCAAAGCTTGTATAAACACTTTTTTATGGTAATTTTTTCTTATGTCTTGCCTTAATGCTTGCTTGCTTAAAAACTTGATCAAGCTTACCTTACCTTTTATAGTGAAGCTTATGCAATTTTTAATTAATAAAAGTTTTAATCAACTTTTAGGTGGGCTTAATCAAATTTGTCCAACTATGCATAATTAGGTGTGACTAATCACCTTTGTCTACCACTTTGATTTAATCCAATTAAATCTAAACAACGTTTAACCAATTGATTAGTTCATTGTCTACCACTTTGATTTAATCCAATTAAATCTAGACAAAGTTTAACCAATTGATTAGCTCATTGTCTACCACTTTGATTTAATCCAATTAAATCAAGTCAAATACACCAATAAGGCTATAATTATATATTTTATAATTACTAAAATATCCTCCAATGGTATAGATATTTATGAAATTATAACAAAGCCCTTGTGTGATTTTGGATTAATCTAATTAATCCAATTGAGTCAAAGTAAATAATTAATGTTATCCAATAACACTTAATTATTTTAATTGATAATTTTATTATCAAATATTATTTATTATCAAACATTATCGGCTATCCAAGTGCTCAATGAGTACACTTCATATTCTGAGACTCTCTAAGTCCATACAAGTTCGTCATATAAGCCTAGTTTATATGTACGTAATTCGGCCACCTCCGAATTCGCGAAGAACACGAACGAACTTTCTGAACTATACAAGTCGAGATCATCACATATGTTTAACAATCCCTCCGTCATAGGCTATCCGAGTTGTGGTTAGAAAATATAGATTACACCGTCAAGTTTCTGAGGCGTATATCTCACATTGTCGAAATATCCATGATTCCTTACAAATAATTAGAACATCATTTCCAATATATGCGATCCACCATAGATGATCGGTTTTGGCCAAAGTCTAAAGAATCATGACTTACTCACATGGATACATTAATCCTTTTTGGTACACATATGGACCGACGGATCCTATCTTGATACACACTTGATTAATGAGTGTATCAGTTCACACCCAACTAATATCTAGCAGTCAAGCTATGAAAGGTCTTTGACATATAGGACATCAAAACGTGGAGGATCACACATAAAATCAATGTTATCCTATAGTCAAAGGATTACATATGCTACTCGACTCGAGGAGATTCCTATTGATGGTGGTGTTTACTTCCAACTATTAGGAATAACATGTGAATCATTCAGTATTCGCTCCAACGAATACCCACATGTCTATACGAGCTTCCTTTGCTCATAGTACATCGGGTTAAATAATTGGAACTCCAATTCCAATATATAGCGTGTGCTAGTCTTCTAGGTCAAAGGAATTCGACCGTATTTCAAAACCAACGACTATGAATATTTACTTTAAGAATAGTTTATAATAGTAATACCTTCCTAATATCAGACCACCTAGTGTCATGTATTATTGCATGACTATTCTAAGGTCAATATCATTCTTAGTATAGTTATATATCAAACTTATATGTATTATGACATATATTATCATTAACATAGTTGAAATGAAAATATAGTTATTTTATTAATAAATAATAAAATATAATGTACAATACATTATTCAAATTGGTGCTCCAATCACCAACTTCAACAACACATACTAAACCATAATGAACTAATCAATCATGTGAAAAAAATAGTAATAAGAATGTTAACATACGTAAAACGAGAATAAGAGAGGAATAAAATAGCTAAGCGGTAATAAGATGATAAAAAGCAAGTAATAAACATAACGAAAATAATAAAATTGTGCTAGTGCGTGCAAATAAACAAGATATGAAGTGCATAGATTCTGACATGGCTTCGAAAAAGATGGCTGAATGTTCTAATTAAGCG
>SKCR01042177.1:0-58659 GCA_019454045.1 Zanthoxylum bungeanum
AAACATGTGTCTTGATTTCTTCATGCTTGGCATCGCGGTGCTTCCATCTTGTGTCGCAAATTGAGTGATTTTGGCGAAAGCGCTGAATAAACCCAAATCCTCATGATTGGCATTGTAGTACTGTTGTTGAATTTGGATATATATGTAGGGTTGGTGCTCAGAGTACCAATCCGGATCGTATTTATGGCTGATTCATAAATACGAGTAATTCAATTTTCATAATATTACTTATTTAATGGTAGCAACTCTTGTCTTTTATACACATATTCGATCTAATTACGATGGATATTCAATTATGATTAAATCGAAACTAAATATGGTTTAGTGATACGTGTATATTAGACAAAGACTCTAGGATTTACAATGTAGTGCGCAGTTACAACCGTAGTTTGTAATGACATTGGGAAGCGCACTATAAGATGTATATCCTTAAATTAAGTTCCTGGTCAAGATTTGCTAACACGGGTCGGTTAGTAAAATCCGCTGAGACCATTACATGTCGTATATCGTGACTTGGTTCGATGTTTATCCAAATGAACCATGAGTCTCGGGAGACTCGTATAGACATGTAGTGTTTGTTATTGATAAATACAGAATGACTCACTGAAGATTTCCTAATAGATGGTACACCAACATCAATAGGAATCTTCTCGAGTTGAATGAGCATAGTGGTCCTTCGACTTGAGATACCACAGTGGGATATATGAGTTATCCTCCACACTTTGATGGCAGTCACGTCACCGATCTATTCATGATCAGACCTACCGTCTGTTCGTTGGGTGTGAACTGATGCTCATGATATCCCGTGCGTATCAAGATAGGATCCGTCAGTCCTGTGTACAGGGCATAGGCATCCTCGACTTGCATAGTTTAGCGAGATTATCCATGGTCGTCATAATTCATGAGTGGGTGAATTATGGACACGAAATTGGATTTCATGAAAGATAAACCTAAACTTAGAGAGTCTCACAATATAAAGTGTACTCGTTGAGCACTTGGGCAACGCGATATGAATAATACAGATTATTCATAATACTTCATCGGATTAAATGAGTTAATTCGAATCATTTAATCGGCTAAATAATAACACATGCATTAGGGGATTTTGGTCATTTAATAATTATTGTGTATTTGTATTTGATACATAATTTGATTAGATACACATTAATTAAGTGTCAAATGAGATTTTCACACATGCCATTTATATATGTGTATTTGTTATTTAATGTAAATAATGTTGGTTTGCTCTAAGCTTCCCAAGATCATAAATCAAGCATGAAACAAGTGTAAATACAATCAAAGGAGGTGCGAAATAACTCACATTGATCGGTAGAGATGCAACGAAGTTGAAGAACGTACTGCCTTCTCCTTGCTCGGTGTAGGGGCTGCACGGCAGTGGGTGGATCTCCTCCATGAAGAATCGGCCATGGACACCATTAAAGCTCCAAGCTTTGTTGATAATCTTCCATGCTCACGAACTCACTGCCCTATCACCTTGGTATATCTCCAATGGTGTGCTAGCACATAGATCTTGCAACAAAATCATTTTGCTTCTCCATTGTTGCTCGGTCAAACCAGAAAAACAGAGGAGAAGATCGGTCCAAGACCGAGAGAGAGAAGAAGAGAAACTTTTGGCTCCAAAATGGTGATGAAACCGTGAAATGAGAGAGAGAAATGGAAAAGAAAAATGTAATTGGTTTTTATATTTTCCAAAAAATAATAAACCATTTACCTTTTTCAATTTCAAAAAAGCAAAGCATTTAATGTCTTTCAATCACCTCACATCAATCAATCAAATGTCACATCACTCAAAGTGACATGTGATTTGACGCTTGATGTGACTTGCGATTTGACGCTTGATTTGACTTGCGTGCCGCACTCGAATTCAAAATGCGAATGCGCTCGTAAATAATCCCGGGCTCGGGTTCGCTAATTCTAAATTAACGAATTATCCGTTGCATCGTAATTAAACGATTACGCCTAGCGAAATCACTATTCACGTCGCTAACAAATTAATTCTAAATTAATTCGTTCGCCCGAATTAAATCTAATTTTAATTCCCGCGTCGAAATCCAATTTCGTATAATATATCAAATATATTATTTTACGATTAATTCCAAATTAATCGTTCTCTCTCTTAATTGATATTTTATCCCAGATAAAATATCTCCGCAATTAATCCCAGATTAATTTTCTCTCTCTTATTAAATTAATCCAAGATTAATTAAAGTGCGAGTCATACGTCATCGGTGAATCTTCGGGGAGCGACCCATGAGATCTCCGGTTATGTTGGCAGTAAATCGGGTCGTCGGACTATCCGAACACGTAAGTACCTATTACTATGTTTACACCGATTCACAAGACAAGGTTGGCTTCTAGCAAAGCGCCATGCCTACCCAATTCTCCAGAAACATGCTTACAGGAATAAGCGATCTATATCAGGCGTAGTATACGTGGTATTGCGTATTTCGAACCAATATCAGATGATCACGTACTAGGCCTGGGGCTGGAATTGTGTCTGCCCCGTACGAAGCACATGTCGGATGTCTGGTAACTAGTCTCTATAATCGGATAAACATGACCTTGTCATTTTATCCCGATGACTGCAGTACTTAAGAGAACCAGTACCGTATCCTACGTGACCATCATCTCCATATGAGTGGAGTGACATTTCCGTCTTGAAATCACACCCAACACACTACGATTCTCAATATACCCAGTATTGGCGTACACAGAACCTGTTAAACCCCTGGACGACCTCAACCAAAGTATATTGATTATCGCAAGTATTAGCGGTGCAAGTCTCAGGTTAAGACCAAATACACCTACCCTGATTTCGGATTTCCGTAGACACATAGTCATACTACCAATGGAATTCCGATGGGGTCTTATCTAGAGCGAAGTTGTTTCCCGTACCATCGGTAAAACACAACCTCCTATTACACTTGCATGAGTATCCTATACCCAAATATATGAGAACTATGTCGTTGTGCCCTCACAACACGCACAAGTGTAATACTAGTCTTTTGTGTATTTATCGATGTCCAATCTCGATAATACTCTGACCAGGGATATTTAATGATTTATCCTTCGTGGACTGATATTGTCTCATATCATTCTCAGTTCAGGAACAAATCATATGGACCTCCTATCATTTATACATCTAGGTGATGTAATCACAAATGATAAGAGTGCAATCTCCTTTGTCACATAGTTAATTGTACAAAAACCCAATGATCTGTACAATAGTGACGCTATGGGTCATAATTGTCCAACAATCTCCCACTTGGCCTATAGCCAGTCACTCGAGTGCTTGACACCCGAACTATGTACGGTTGGCTCAATTGCTGAGAAAGGTTTTCGTCAGCGGATTTACGTGATTATCATCTGATGCGATTTATTCGATCACATCACATCGCCACGATGTATGATCCGAATGAATCAGATGAATAGTCGAAGTATGTATCTGGATCGTTGATGAGACCATTAATTCTTTAGCCTGTGCCGACGCCTAGCTCAGCTGCTAACAGAACTATATCTAATCTAATTAGATTTGTTTATTGACCCAGAAGGCTTCTATTGTCGCCTCAGCTGCAGCAATTAACCCGCATTTGTTGTTTATTCGGTAACAGTATCTTGCTTGGAAGATTTCCAGCTCACTGTACCGTTATTCTACTGTATAGTACCGTTTGCGACTTTTAGTCGTTTTATCGGTTTAGGAAACTTGCTACAGTGATCCCAGTCACTTCAAGTTCTCCATCTCCATGGACTAAGACAACATCCTTAGTTCTCTAAGATACTAACGGATGTTCTTAACATCAATCCAGTGACTATCACTTGGATTGGCCTGTTTGTGAATCCATATGCTCAAAGCGTATGAGACACCAGGACACGTACATTTTACAATGTACGATTCCACGGAGAGTTTTCGAAAGCCAAGCTTTCGGCGATGATTATGGGAATATCATTTCCAAGAAATGTCACATTATCATTATTTATAGGACAACCACTGTCAGTGCGCTCCGACTAACCCTCTTATATACACAAGAATCTTTTCGTTTTGAATCAAATCATATACTATTATGATTACATCAAAACGATAATTCCTAGAACCAATGCTTGCTTCAATCCAAACATGGATCGATTAACCTGCAAACCTTGTTTGCTAGTTTTGTACGACAAAACCGTCAGGATGTTTTAAACATCCTCCAAAAGGTTTCCTTTTCAGGAAAGTGATTTTCCGTCCAGCTGTCAATTCATAAATGAAACATGCAGCTTTAGCAAGCATTATCCAAATGGATTTACCGTGGCAACAGGTAAAAGGTTGAATCGAAATCAACACAATGTTGATAACGATACCTTTCCGTTAAAAGCCTAGCTTTACACGTTGGTATGTTGCCATCCATGTATGTCTTCCTTGAAGACTTATAAAGTACCAGTAGGCACAATGCCTTGCGGTACATCAACTAGTATCCAAACTTGTGATATACATGGAATCCATTTCGGATTCATGGCACTTTGCCATAATACGGAGTCGATACCTTGTATCACTTCTCATACGTAGTCAGTTGGTATACCTCAAAAGATTAACATATTTACGAGGTGAGATCAGAAACCCATACCCAAGTTGTTTTATAAACTTTCTCCGACTATGCGGTTCTTGTGTATTCGAAGATTAATGATAATAGTTACATCCTTGATGAACTATTTGTGTTCCATTAAGGATTCGGTGCCTTGAATAGTATCACTCCGATTTTCATCGAGTTTACTATCCTCCCACTTACCACTGCATATCAGTATTCCTCTTAGGAAAACCGCATGGTGAGCAACAATCTAATTGTTCTCTGGTGAGATGTATAAGTACAATACTTTGGTATCTAGGATATCCTACAATTGGAACTATCCAATTTGGGTTTTAGTTTGGTATCATCCAAACATATGCCTAGCATTCCCAATTTAACAGGAATGTGAAACCCGTTTCTTTCCCGTTCATATCTAATATGTTATCTGTCAAACAGATTTTAATGGAATCTTATTCTAAATAATTTATGCATTGTTTATGCGTATCCGTTGAAGGAAATGATAGCTCAGAGCAACTCATGATTAACCTAATCATGTCTAACAAAATTCGGTTACTCGGTTCGGACACACCGTCAAATTGACGTGTTCCGGGAGGAGTCCTCTTTTGAAAGAATACTTTACTCTTTTAAGTATTTTAGAAACTTATTGCTTAAGTAATTTCCATTACGGTCTTACCGTAACGGTTTAATACTATAGCCGATCTGTTTGTCTATTTCGTGTCGAAACTATAAAAGTTTCCGATTTGTGTTCTTCAAAGAAAACACATAACCATTACGCGATGCCACATCCGTATAGGTCACGAAATATCCACATCTAGCCTAGCTAGACATGGGCCCACTAACTTCACTATGAATTAGGGCTAACAGATCGGTGGCATTTACACTTTTACCAAGTAAATAGTGTTTTAGGCACTTTGCCCGATAAACTAGATTCATAGACTTTATTTGATTGGAATCAAATATGTCCTAGTACCCACTCTTCAAAAGTGCGGATATACGAGTCTTGTTTAATGTGTCCCATACAACATTTCCACTTTTAAGTTTCTCCCTGATCAAATCAGTTCGAGCTATTTGTTTATCATGATATAGTGTGAGATTTATTTATATTCTAAATATAAATTCTGTTGTTCACATCTAATGTGTTTATCTTAATATCATCTTTATATAATAAAACACTTTAGTGTTCTAAAATATAAAGGTTCAATCCGCAACGGATTAAACATAAAGATAATGTTCCTAGTCAAACTAGTTACATTATAACAGTTTCCTAATTTACGTACATACCCAAAGGGTAGTTCCTAAACTTAGGTATCTACGGTCAAAACAGCGACTTTCGTCCCGTTTCCGATTCGCAGATTAATCTCTATGAAGTCAGTATCCTATTCAAAATAGATTCTAAACATCAATACATATTTATGTACCACACTAAGTATTTAAATCTAATTTTAATACTAGTAGTGAACATAATTATGAAAAACATATTTGAAGTCAGAGTCTTGCTCGTCTTCAATTCCTTATTGGGATATGTCCTCTTATCTTCCTAGAAGACTATAACGATTTTGCCTTTTCCATTTTTCCACACTCCAGAAGCCTTTGGCCAAGCCTTGGAATTCTGGAATATCGAAGTTGTTGGATAATATGACCCATAGCGTCACTATTTTTACAGATCATAGTGTTGTTGTACAAATTAACTATGTGACAAGGAAATTGCACTCTCATCATTTGTGATTAGATCACCTTAGATATATAAATGAAGAGAGGTCCCTATGATTAGTTCCTGGATTGAGAATGATATGAGACAGTATCAGTCCACGAGGGATTAATCATTAAATATCCCTAGTAGGAGTATTATCGAGACTGGACATCGATAATGTGGAATAGGCTAGTATTGCACTTGTGCGCGTTGTGAGGGCACAACAGCATAGTTCTCATATATTTGGGTATTGGATACTCATGAAAGTGCGATAGGAGGTTGTGTTTCACCGATGGTACGGGAAACAGCTTCGCTCTGGATAGACCCATCGGAATCCCATTGGTATTATGACTATGTGTCTATGGGAGTCCGACATCAGGGTAGGTGTGTATGGTCTTAACCTGAGACTTGCACCGCTAATGCTTACGACAATCAATATGCTTTAGTTGAGGTCGTCCAGGACTCTAACCGGTTATGTGTACACCAATGTTGGGTATATTGAGAATCGTAGAGTATTGGGTGTGATGTCAAGACGGAAGTATCACTCCAGTCATAGTGGAGATGATGTCACGCAGGATACGGTATTAGTGCTTTTAAGTGCTGGCCAGCCATCGGGATATTATGACAAGGTCATGTATATCCGATTATAGAGACTAGTTACCAGACATCCGATATGTGCTTCGGACGGGGCAGACACTTATCCAGCCCCAGCCCTAGCACGTGACTATCTGATACTGGGCCGATATACACGATACTTGGTATACTACGCTTGATATAGATCTTAAATATTCTTAGATGAATATGACCGGAGAATTGGATAGACTTCGTGCTTTGCTAGAAGCCGATCTTGTCTCGTAAATCGGTTAGAACGTAGTACTTGGTACGTACGTGATTCGGATACTCTGACGACCGTATTTACTGCTGAATTATCCGGGGATCTCATGGGGTCGCTTCCCGATAATGCACCGATGACGCATAACTCGCACTCATTAATAATCTGGGATTATATAGAAGAGAGAGAAAATTAATCTAGGATTAATACGGAGATATTTTATCAAGGATAAAATATCGTCTAGAGAGAGATAACGATAATTTGGAATTAATCGATAAATTAATATATTCGATATATTAAACGAAATTAGATTTCGACGTGGAATTGAAATTGGATTTAATTCGGGCGAACGAATTAATTTAGAATTAATTCGTTAGCGACGTGAATAGTGAATTCGCTAGGCGTAATCATTTAATTACGACGCAACGGAAAACTCGCTAATTTGGAATTAGCGAACCCGAGCCCGAGTGTGATTGCGAGCACATTCGTTTTCGAATTCGAGTGCGGCGACGCAAGTCACATCAAGCGTCAAATCATTCGTCACATCAAGCGTCAAATCAAAAGTCACTTTGAGTGATTGATTGATTGATGGATGTGATGATTGATTGATGGATTGACTAACATCAAGTCACTTTGATAAAGTGACATTGAATAGTAGATGAAGTAGATGGAAGTAGATGAAATAGTGTAAGTTGGTGAGACTTTTACCATTTTATTATTTGATGTATTATTGGTAATTGTTTTAATATATTTTCTTGAAAAATATATAAAGCATTTTGGAAATGCTTTTGACTAACTAATACACATTTTCTCTCCTCCATTTCTCTCTCACAATTCACGCCCAAGGGCTCTTTTCTCCTCTTCTTCACAGCTCACTGCCGTGAGCTTCAAGGGAAGCATGAGTTTGTTTTTGTTTGCAAAAACGCAAGTGCTAGCACACTTACGAGACTTGCGAAGGTGTTAGGAGGTTCACCCATGAGGCGGGATCCATTCGACGAAGTTTGGAGCTTCAAATGAGATCCGAAACTGCCCAAACCAGTGAAGAATTCTGCACAGCAGTGGCGCCAAACCAGTGAGCGTTTTTGGCTTCATTCGTCTTCAAATCGTCTCAACCGATCGATGTGAGTATTCCGCAACTTCGTCGATATGTATTCGCAATGTTTTTCATGCTTATAATCGATCCGGGACCTTAATAGAAACCAACAGAAGTAAGGTGCGGCCTTGCGCTACTTGCCTAATTGCAAACTTTGACTTTATCTCCTTGAGAATAGTCATTAACTCTCCAAGAGTTTATTATTGCAATTTGTTTACTTCTAAAATCTAAGTATAGATTATGAAGATCCTTCAATTTCAATATCATACTTTAAGAATCTTTCTTAGTCTGATAAAGAAATTAAGGAGTCTATATGACAAGTATAATGGATTAAGCATTAAAGTTATCATTACATGAATATTCCAAATATCATGTTCCACTTATTAGCTTAACTCCAGACTTAGGCCTAATTGTTATTTAATCAAATAAACTAATTTATTATATTTCCAGGACCATCCTGAAATATTATTCCCAATTAGAAAAATTAAGTCAGTAATTTAAATACATTTTCCCTAGGATTATGTTTTAAATGTTAATCTTTTATTTTATCTTGATTCTAATAGTCAACTATTTAATCAACGATTTGTGTACTATGTATTATATTGATTATTATAGTCCAACTATAAAATCAAATATAATTTAAATTATTAACCTCAATTACATTGATTACTATAATCCAATTATAAAATCAACTGTAAATTGAAATTAATTAATTCAAATATATTGATTACTATAATCCAATTATATAATCAACTATAATACAGTCCAACTGCTATTAAAAACAACAATTTAAATATTAGTCCAACTAACATTTAATTGATTTGACGAATGATATTTGTTTGAGCGCGTATGACAAGTAATTAAACGAATATTGCAAATTCAATTCTTGCCTCCCACTATTTTTCGGCGAGCCTCCAACCCTCTGTCGAGTACTCGGGAAACCGTGTTTCCTAGTGGGCTAGGATCCCGTAAATATCACACAATCTTGACTTTGGCCAACAAATTGTATGATAATTAACTAGGTAGATCTCTAAGATCGATTGGATCCAATCCAATTCCTAGATCCGGTAGGGGGACATCCAAGTCTGAAACATATATCTTATATATGCCAATACATCCAATGTATTACCTAACCTTTTTCCTCTGAATCAACTAAGCCTTGGCTTTAGCACAACAAACTTAGTGATCCCATTCAAGCGCGACCCATTGACCATGGAAAGCTTCATAATCAATGTCGATGGACAAGAAGTGGTCTTGACTTTGGCCAACAAACACACTTGGACAAGACACCAATATAGAACAAAGTCTTCGTGATTCAAACACATCCTCGACAGACAAAGGCCTTGACTTTGGCCAACAAACCAATGCCGTCTCGGATCTTGAGTGAGAATCACTCAATGGAAGGAAAGACGCTTAATATTTAGCGAGGGTTTTTCACGTGCAAATTGGCAACCAATTTATTATCTTTGTTAAGTTCTCATCATCATACACCCTTAAGCATGCATTCTAAACACATAATAAAATGCGTATGTATAAAATAATAATGATATGTGGATGGATACTTTACACATTGATCCTAGATCAAATCTCTCACTTTCTCTTTCCAGATAGCACTTGTATTTACTTCTACCCGTTACACTACACTTCTAAAGAAACCTCATTTACATTGAGGGGAATATGTGAGAAGAGAATACAAAGAAATATGAGGTAATAAGGCTGGACACGCAGGTCCAATTAATAAATCAAATTTATTACAATTTCCAAAATTACCCCACCCATCTAATATCCATCCGATATACATTATTCATGCATCGCAACCATGTATTCACACAAGCATGTTATCAATCAATCTAATCAAATTAATTAATCTGATAATTAGTGATCATCCAATGTTCAAACAACGATTTGATTTTTGTTCGAGTTAAACTCGTTTTGCGAATAAGTACTCAAAGTACGAATTCTCGAATTAAATTAAATTACATAATTAAATCCAATTTAATACGTAATTAATTCTAATTCTCTATTAATTCCAAATTAAATATACACTTTATAAAATAACCTTTACGACTTAAATTCCAAATTTAATCGTTACAGGTCTCAAAGCCCGATTAATATCCAATATTAATTTAATTAAAGTCCAATGGGCTTTTAATTAATTTCTTCAAGGCGTGGACTTTTGGTCAACTCGGGTCAAACCGAATAACCAAAATCCAATCCGGGAGTTACCCCATAAGCCCAGAAATCAATTTAGGCCCATTAGGCCCAATTAAACTTTAAAGGTTCATTAAGTCACATTTGGGCTTTATGGAAGCGGTTTTGGGCCCAATTGGATCCAACCAATTTCGCCTAAACCCAACTTTGTACATCAAAGCCCAACAAGCCCAATTACAACATTAAAGCCCAAATCCAATTTTAAGCCCAACTAATTTAATTCAAAAAATTCCAAATTTCTTAATTAATTACCTAAAGTGTATAGCATTTTAATTACCCAAATCAATATTCCAAAACATAAAATTTGTCTAATTAATCATGCTTATCTATCACAAAACATGTCCAACACATTTGGACAAAATCAAACCCAATAAATCATGCTTAAAGTCTCGGCCAAGAAGGATTTTATATCCAATTTCAAATCCAATCCAATTGAATTGAATTCAACATTAATTCAACATCCCCAACATGATTCTAACTCATCCAATGAATCAAAAAATCAAAATCCAAGACAATTTAGGGTTCTTCAATTTTCGGCCAACACATCAAAATTGGGGAAAATTGTTCCAAACACATTTTCATAAAATTGATCCAATCAATCATCAATTCAACAATATTTAAGCATACTAATTCATCCAATTTCATTAAATCATGCCCAAATTCGTTTCGCCCAATTTTAACCCTAAAATCAATTTCATGCTATCAAAGGCTCTGATACTATTGTTGGGTTTCAATCAAGTCCCAAGGATCATAAATCAAGCATAAAATGAGTTAAATACGCATCAAAGGAGGTGCGGAATAACTCACATTGATCGGTAGAGATGCAACGAAGTTGAAGAACGTACTACCTTCTCCTTGCTCGGCACTGGGCTGCTCGGTGTAGGGGCTGCACAGCAGTGGGTGGATCTCCTCCATGAAGAATCGGCCATTGACACCATTAAAGCTCCAAGCTTTGTTGATAATCTTCCATGCTCACGAACTCACTGCCCTATCACCTTGGTATATCTCCAATGGTGTGCTAGCACATAGATCTTGCAACAAAATCATTTTGCTTCTCCATTGTTGCTCGGTCAAACCAGAAAAATAGAGGAGAAGATCGGTCCAAGACCGAGAGAGAAGAAGAGAAACTTTTGGCTCCAAAATGGTGAAACCGTGAAAGGAGAGAGAGAAATGGAAAAACAAAATGTAATTGGTTTTATATTTTCCAAAAAATAATAAACCATTTACCTTTTTCAATTTCAAAAAAGCAAAGCATTTAATGTCTTTCAATCACCTCACATCAACTCACATCAATCAATCAAATGTCACATCACTCAAAGTGACATGTGATTTGACGCTTGATGTGACTTGCGATTTGACGCTTGATTTGACTTGTGTACCGTACTCGAATTCGAAATGCGAATGCGCTCGCAAATAATCCCTCGGGTTCGCTAATTCTAAATTAACGAATTATCCGTTGCGTCCTAATTAAACGATTACGCCTAGCGAAATCATTATTCTCGTCGCTAACAAATTAATTCTAAATTAATTAGTACGCCCGAATTAAAATCTAATTTTAATTCCGTGTCGAAATCCAATTTCGTATAATATATCAAATATATTATTTTGCCGATTAATTCCAAATTAATCGTTCTCTCTCTTTAATTGATATTTTATCCTAGATAAAATATCTCCGTAATTAATCCCAGATTAATTTTCTCTTATTAAATTAATCCCAGATTAATTTTCTCTCTTATTAAATTAATCCCAGATTAATTAAAGTGCGAGTCATACGTCATCGGTGAATCTTCGGGGCGACCCATGAGATCTCCGGATATGTTGGCAGTAAATCGGGTCATCGGACTATCCGAACACGTAAGTACCTAGTACTACGTTGACACCGATTCACAAGACAAGGTTGGCTTCTAGCGAAGCGCCATGCCTACCCAATTCTCCAGAAACATGCTTACAGGAATAAGCGATCTTTATCAGGCGTAGTATACGTGGTATTGCTTATTTCGAACCAGTATCGGATGATCACGTGCTAGGCCTGGGGCTGGAATTGTGTCTGCCCCATACGAAGCACATGTCGGATGTCTGGTAACTAGTCTCTATAATCGGATAAACATGACCTTGTCATTTTATCCCGATGACTGCAGTACTTAAGAGAACCAGTACCGTATCCTACGTGACCATCATCTCCATATGACTGGAGTGACACTTCCGTCTTGACATCACACCCAACACACTATGATTCTCAATATACCCAGTATTGGCGTACACAGAACCTGTTAAAGCCCTGGACGACCTCAACCAAAGTATATTGATTGTCGCAAGTATTAGCGGTGCAAGTCTCAGGGTAAGACCAAATACACCTACCCTGATTTCGAATTTCCATAGACACATAGTCATACTACCAATGGAATTCCGAGGGGGTCTTATCCAGAGCGAAGTTGTTTCCCGTACCATCGGTAAAACACAACCTCCTATTACACTTGCATGAGTATCCTATACCCAAATATATGAGAACTATGCCGTTGTGCCCTTACAACACGCACAAGTGTAATACTAGTCTTTTGCGTATTTATCGATGTGCAATCTCGATAATACTCTGACCAGGGATATTTAATGATTTATCATTCGTGGACTGATACTGTCTCATATCATTCTCAGTCCAGGAACAAATCATATTGACCTCCTATCATTTTACATCTAGGTGATCTAATCACAAATGATAAGAGTGCAATATCCTTTGTCACATAGTTAATTTGTACAACACAATGATCTGTACAAATAGTGACGCTATGGGTCATAATTGTCCAACAAATAAAAATACATATATAATAATAATTATATTAATTAATTATTTAAATATTTAAATGTTAAATATTTGAATAATTAATTGATAAAATTTTTCATAATTGTTATGAAATATGTTTAATTATTATTAGTGACACATGGCATGATTTAATTAACCTTTGTATGTGCAAATTTGATTTGCTATTATAAAGGTTAATTTATTTAATATGATTAAAGTGAAAAATGACCAAAATGCCCTTATTTATTACCCTAAGTCGGTCACTCCTTTTTTTTGTTTGAAAAATTTGTTTTCTTCATTTGTATCCACCATGGCCGAGAGTCTCCAAAAGGAAATGGGTTCCATAGTTTCTTGATGATTCAAGGAAAGAAATTGAAGAAAATCAAGCTAAGGAAACAAGAGAATAAGGTAATTCTTATATCTCCAAGCTTAGAAATTATGTGTTTCTTGTTCTTGATGATCTTATGAGATCCTAGGGTTTCTTCTTTTCATATAATTTGGGGCTTTTGGTTGTGGTGGTGGATGGAATTGGAAGTGGTGATGCATGTGTGAAGTATTTTGGATGGAATTATTGTAATTATTGTCCAATTTGTTCATTTGATGACATGTTGCCATTCTAGAGTGTTATGACCACTCTTGTAATGCCTAGAATTATTATTGGGTGGTTCATGTGTGGTGACTTTGATTGGTGTTTTGATTAATTGGATTAATCTTGAAAAATTGGATTTAAAGCATGAAATTTGATAAATTTCTGTTTTGGATCAGATCTGGAATTGATTATGTTTTGGTGATGAAAATGATGTCGTTTAAATGTATTGGATGTGTTTTGGGATTTGGAATAATTACCGAAAATTATTTCGGAGTTGAAATAAGTGAAAACGGCGAAAAACGGCATTACCGGGTGACTTTTGAGCAAATCGGGTGACGGCTGCCCAAACAGTGAATTGGTCATTTTTCGGGCAGCTCATGAACTGCCATAACACTATTGGGGCTGACTTGGGTAGTCCTCATAAGTGTTGGGTAGTCGGTTCGGTCAAAAATATGTTTTGCGGAAAAACATTTTCGTAAACGTTTCACGACGTTTCTTATATATTTATATCGTTATTTGATATCGAATATATGTGTTTAGGTGAAATATGAATAAATTATTCATATTAGATATTGAATAATTTATCCGGTAATTTAAAAGTTTTAAAATTACGATTTCGCCCGAACAGCGCTTCTGCTGCGCCCTTCGCCTGAAACCCCTACAAAAATGGTGTCAGAGCAGGTCTGATGCTTCATTCATTACATTAATTATGCTTGATATATGATATGTAATCCAATTTTAATGTTCGTACATGCATGTAATCTATACGTTTCTTGACTTTTCGGTTCTACGCTAACGGAAACGTAACGGAAATTTAATGGTTAAATTGAGTTATGTTTTCTAAGGTAGAATTAAGTTGTTTAGAAAATAATTTAGATTAAAATTCTGCATTTGATGTGGAGCAATGCTTCCTTGAGGAATATCCCCGCTTAAAATAAGGCTGTTAAGTAACGTGTATTGGATGCATGTTTCTTGGTCCGTCTTGTCAATACGGTTTATGGGTAACTTTCTATGGCTGCATCCAAGATCGTGCCAAAGCAGTGAAGGTGTAGTTGATAGAATTTTATCCATGCCGGTTGTATATTGATACTAGAAAAATTCAAGTGAAAGTGGAAATCTTGAATGTGCCAAAGCTGTCAGGACTACATCGGTAGCTTGAGTTTGTCAATGGCAAGTGAAGCCTTGATATGCCTCATTTGTGAACGTGTCACAGCTGTCATAATGAGAAACGGTCAGGACCAAAATCAGGAGTCACTGGTTAGTGATTGACAATGAGTTTTCTACTTAATGAATATACGTAGGCGAGATCGTGCCAAAGCTGTGAGTCAAAATATATTCATGGGATCCTACTCTCACTATGGAATTTGATTTAATTATTGAATTTCCATTCTTCGTTGGGGATTACGGTATTACGTAAAGTAGTGGGAGACACTGCTGGGTTAAAAATCCATAACTAGAGCAGTGTGTAATTTTATGAAATTTGTTGCTTTTGTTTTCCTTTATTCTATATTGTTTATAGAATTATACTTCTAATCCACTGCATAGCATATTACTTGAATATGTTTTCTGACTTTACTTATGGTTGCGTATTTCTAGAATAGGTTCTAGAATGACAGTAGATTTAGATATTGTTAGATTAGTTCAAACCATCGAGAATTGTTGTTCCGATTTTCTTGAAAATCAATATGGTTAGTGACTTAGTACTAGTCATATAGTATGATTAGTAATCTAAATAGATATCTATTTTGGATATAGTTATCTAGAAAGAATAGTTTCTTGTGCAGTAAGAATTGACACGAACTAGTTCATGTCTCGAGATTCTTGACTGGCATTAAGAAAACCCCATTAGTATTTGTTTATTTTATAATGACGTTTCTTGGTTTTAGTGGCTTTTAGAAGTCACGTGTCTGACACAGTTTACGAGTCAATCATTTGCAATTATTGTGAATAATTGAACGCAAATTATAAACCTTAAGAAATGAGATGTGTATAGTTGTGTATAGAGAATATTGATTCTCACAATACAAAAACTATAGGTATTGGATACCAGATCTCCCGTCTAGTTATTTAAAAATATTATTTAATGATTGTTTTGATATTTGATATTAGAACTTGTGACTATTGGATAGTTACTTGTTCTATATAAACAGTTGCTACATATTTTAATACGACTAGTAGTGTTCATTGATATAAAGATAAAAGAAAAATGTTCGGTTAACTAAATAACTTAGAACAATGCTTTATGAGTTTTTATCACATAAGCATTAGATGCTTGTTCCTTATGGTAAATGATGGTCTGATACAAGATCAAACCATGTATCCTTATCCATTTAATGAATATTGTATTCAGGATGTGATTAAATCTCATTTAACCAATGATCGTCATTGGACCACAGATTTATTAAACTAATACTTTGGAATTATGTAGTTTAATGAATTGTAAATTGCCTTGGATAGCTTTCTTCACTTAATAACTTAGTTAATGAACTGTCATGACTAGTTACATGTTTCTAAAAGAATATATATTGAACGTCTTGAATGGTTCGAGAACTTTCAATATGTTTCTAATGAAATGTGGATAGAATATTTTGAATGGTTCAAAGATATTCTATTTGAAGTGTTGAAAACTATATCTTTAAAATTCATCGTGAGTCTTTGAATTGCTCAGGGATGTTTGATGTGATCAAACACATGAATTTAAGGCAATTAGTTCTAAAGTTATTTAATGAATGTGATTCTTACTCAATATGATTCTTCTACGATTCCATCGTGATGGAATTGGTCAGTGGGAGAAATTGAATCTCATATGATTTGATTCGTTGATATTGAGTGTTACCGAATTTATCTTTCAATAATTTTGGGGTTATGCTCCAGTAACACTAATTCATCATTTTAATTATTTTTCCATTAGTTTCTATAATTACATATATGATATGTATAAGTAGAAAATTTGAATCTTGAAAAGTTTGAGATTTGAATCTTTCTTTTGTATAATGGTTATATAATTAAAAGTACTTGAACCTCGGAGGTACAAGTAAAGTTTATCATTTATTCTATTTAATAGAATATTGTATTCTGTTTGATAGAATATCTTTTCTATGATCTCGAGTAATAAAATTATTTTATTACTTGGTGTGTAACATTAGATGTTGACAATTGTAGAAAAGAATTGACTTAGTGAAGTCAAATGTGAGAGTGATAAACTGTAATGGGACTACATAATTAATTAGATGAAAAGACCCTACGATTTCGTCCGTATAAGTTTAATAGGATGTCAGAATCATTTACAAAGTATTTGATACTTAATGATTTTGTTGTTTTCTTATCGAAGAAAATTATTCTATAACTTATAGTGGGAGCGATATTTGATATCGATTTCGAAAGTTAGCATTGAATCATAGATCTAAGATTGTTCATAGCTTACTACGATCAAGTTTTGAACTTGATTAGGCTTTCATTATGAATAGTTCATAAGATGTGCAAATTATTTGTGCAGCAAAAACAAAGTGAGTTTGATAAAGGTTTGACCTTTATAGTATGACAGTGAGAAAAGTTATACTCAGTGATCTATTGTAGATTCTGAGAATACTTGTCTCTAGTCCCACTAATTGAACAGTTAAAGATTTGTTGGTTAATGTTTATATTAAATTATGTATTTTGACTAAAGAATGCAAAGTGGCGTTCTTGAGTGATTTCTTCGAATGAGAGATCCGTCGTGATTTCTTTGTTTGAAGAATTCATTCTGAAATGGCCCTGGAGTTTGTATTCTGCTACGATCACAGTTTGATATACTAGCTTATAGAGCCTATTGTAGACTCAGGTAAGCTTTTCGGAAATTCGTGTTCTCTAATTTTGATTACAGTCAGATTGTCTGATTTTATCAAAGCATAGAGAATGCATATTTGTTAGTGGGGTCAGTGGGAGCATACAAACTTCTTTATAGCATTGTATATATCCTAAGTCTTATTTTCTTCGTGAAAGCAGTGGGAGTGGCCTCTGTTATATCTGATATAAAGTTTTATATATGATATAAAACTAAGAGACTTGTGAAATACTCCCATTAGTCGCGTATTAGATATGATCTAATAAAGGACACAGTAAGACTATCTGTATGACAGTTAGTATAACTGTTTGACAGTTAACATGTCTTTTATATATATAGTATTCATCTTTCGTAAATGATGATTCCTTTGTCGAAAGTGAGATTGATTGGAATGTCTGGTCTATTTTATGCATCATATGATGATGACGTAATGAATATTATATTATGTACGATTAATGATATTAATTTAATCATAATTGTTACGAGTTATTTTGATATGCTGCAGACCATATGATGGGTCATGAAACATGTTCTTTGTTATCTTAGAGTTATTAAGAATAAGTTTTTTATTCATGAAGAATTTAGTCTGTAACCATAAGGTCAAATTAGTTTTGATCCTAATTATGACATTAGATGGTCTATGTCATATAAAGTCAGAAACGATGCAGTGGGAGTGTCACCGATGATTCTACTAAACTAGTGGAATCAGTTGCAACTTATGAAGTATTGACTTATGAAGTTGCATAGTGACCCTATAGATTAGAAGTTTTCATATTAGTGTAGTGCTTATGGTTGTCTCATAGTATTTGGATTTGATTTCTAAATATATGGACAACACAGTAGCTATAGCACAATATTGATATAACATCTGAGTGATATTGATGTGGAATTTGGATTCTACAAAATATGAATGATGCTGGTTAAGGAAGACAATTGAGTTTGTTGGACATACTTAATTTGTTAAAGAGGGCTTACTTGTTGTTGCCTACCACTTGAGTACTAGGTGAGCTCTTGAGGGCCATGAGTATGTGATAGACATTGAGATGTGTATATGATACTTTGGATTGACACTAGAGCAAGTGGGAGAATTTGTTAGGGGTTATGCTCAGAGTGCCAATCCGGATAGTATTTATGTCCGATTCATAAATACGAGCAATTCTATTTTCCATAATATTACTTATTTAATGGTAGCACCTCTTGTCTTTTATACACATATTCGATCTAATTACGATTGGATATTTAATTACGATTAGATCGAAACCAAATCTGATTTAATGATACGTGTATATTAGACAAAGACCCTATGATTTACAATGTAGTGCGCAGTTACAACGTAGTTTGTAATTGACATTGGGAAGTGCACTATATGATGTATATCCTTAAATTAAGTTCCTGGTCAAGATTTGCTAACACGGATCGGATAGTAAAATCCGCTGAGACCAGTACATGTCATATATCGTGACTTGGTCCGATGGTTTATCCCAATGAACCATAAGTCTCAAGAGACTCGTATAGTGACCGACGTAAACAACACGTATAACGCAAGCGCACGTATCGTTTGAAGTAGTATAAAAATATCGATCCCACGAGGACTTAATTCCTACTGTTGTTATTAATTGTTGAATCTATTTATTTACAAATATCTAATTATAGTGAGAAGAGAATGATTGTTTGATTGATTGGTTGAATGTGGTTTTCCTTAATTAAAATAAATAAAATAAACAAAAGAAAATACTAAGGAAAATAACAAAAGACTCAAAGATCTAGGGTTGTGAATCTTTCTAATATCTTTTAAAAGATGAAGTGATTATTTTATGTTTGTGTAATAAATCGGTTTACTAACCTGGAACACGAAATTATGCAAAAGCCTCTGTCGATGGTCAGACGCAAATACCCAATTTAACCCAATTGAACCATATGTCTATGTCAACCAAATTATCTGGATTCATTAAGTTTAAGTTCCAATTATGGCTACCCCCGCCCGACAGGTATATGTCTATCCTGTAAGGAAATCTATTAAAGGGTTCTCTATCCTCAAGGAAGATCGTGGGCTATTAAGTCTAAGGCTGAAACCTAAAATCCATATGTCTAGTTCATTTTAGATTTACCAGATCAATCTTATTAGTGGCCAAGTAACAAGACGCATTAGGCTTAAGACTTAATAAGTAAACCTTTAAATTACCCAAACTATAAAATAACCCCTTATAAACCGGTGATATTAAAAGTCATCACAACCCCAGATAACTAATTTAGTTACAACACATAACTAGGGCTAGTAAAAACTTGAAAATAAAAGACATAAAGTAAAAATACTGAAAAGTAATTGCGGTAAAGTAAATTACAATAAAATAAAATGCTAAGGTAAAAGGATCAACTTTTACTACTACTAATTTAGATATCTCCCATAATATAATATATAAACTTGTGATTATTTTACCAACCAGCCATATAGGCGGTAACCTGATTAAGTCAAATTAAGTTCAACCAGCCATTAAGGCGGTAAAAAGATTTGTCCATGAACCTGCCATATAGGCGGTAAGAAAGTTTAATTACCAACCGACCAATCTGGCGGTATCCTTGATTAGTCAGGTTTAAACCAGATTAAAATGAATTACCAACCGACCAATATAGCGGTATCCTTTTTAAGTCAAATTTTAAATAGTGAATATATTATATTTAAGGGAGATTAATCTAAATAACAATAGTAAAAGAATTACCTTTCACCCTAGCAGGGGGAAGTTACCTCCTCATGGTAAATAGTAAAAACTGTAAAAAGTAAAGAAAGTAAAACACTATTATTACAAAAAGTAATTAAAATTAATTACAAAACTAAAATTTAAAAGAAATTAAATAGAAAACTCTCTATTTATATGAGAGAATTCAGAGAGAATGGTGCATCTGAAATTAGAAAACTCTCGACGCCCAGCTCGCGTCTCGACACCCGTTTGGTCGACGTGGTAGCTTCTGGTTCGTCGGCTTCAGATTCTGGATAAGGTGATAAGGCGACACGTGTCAAGGTGGTTGAAGCTCAATTATTGTGACACGTGGCGGTTTCTGATTGGCTGATTAAGATTCTTATCCGCCACGTGTCAGATATGGATAAGTGTGTCAATGATTGATGCTGACGTGGCGACACGTGGCAAAGTGACTGTCGGCACCATAGAATTATGACACGTGGCACACTGTGATTGGTTGATGATGACGTGGCAGCCACGTGGCACTTTGACTTAGTCAATAGGTGATGTGGATGATGATGTGGCAATGACGTGGAGTGACACGTGGCGATGGCGACCGTAGGATGATGATATGTGGCACGGCCCACGTTAGCAGATCGGCTGTGATGGTGACACGTGGCACGGCGCACGTTAGAAAAGTCAATTTTCTCAGATTCTGACTTGTGGACCCTGATGAGTGGTAAAACTATCAATATTTCTTACTCATTTAACCTAATATTTTGTATAGTTTCTTGAGCTTTGTGAATATTTTGATGTGTTTTGTGTTATTTTTCAGGACGTTCTGGAGGTGATTTGGAGAAAAACAGTGAAAATTAGAAAAAAAGGCATTTTGGTAATTTGGGCGCGTCGCGACGCGCAAGCCCTTGGCGTCGCGACGCCTAACGTGCACCAAGTCATGCTAATGTGCGCCGGGTCAACGGGTCAGAATTTGGGAAGTTTGACTTTGCTAATGTGCGCCGTGACACTTGTCACCATCACAGCCAACATGCTAACGTGCGCCGTGCCACATGTCATCATCCTACGGTGCCGACAATCACCTTTGCCACGTGTGCCACGTGTCACTCCACATTAGCGTCCACATCATAAGTTGACCAAGTCAACATGACACCTCACCGCCACGTCATCATCAGCCAATCACGAAGTGCCACGTGACGCAATTATATGGTGCCGACAGTCGCCATCGCCACGTCAGCGCCACATCAGCATAATAATTGAGTTGTTAGCCGCCTCGCCACGTGTCGCCTTATCTTCTTATCTGAATTGCCACGTGTCAAGCCCTTAGCAAGCCACGCCAAAAGAAGCTGGCGTCGCGACGCTGGATGCCTACCGGGGTCTACAAATTGATCTCGAGATTTCAGTTTCAGTTGTACCATTCTCTCTCATTTCTTTGATGTAAATATGGAGTCTCTCTCTCTATTTTCTTTTAATTTAAGTTTTGTAATTAAATTTTAATTACTTTTTGTAATAATAGTAATTTACTTTCTTTATTTTTACAGTTTTTACTATTCACCATGAGGAGGTAACTTCCCCAGCTAGGGTGAAAAGTAATTATTTTACTATTACTATTTAGATTAATCTCCCTTAAAAATAATATATTCACTATTTAAAATTTGACTTAAAAAGGATACCGCCATATTGGTCGGTTGGTAATTCATTTTAATCTGGTTTAAACCTGACTAATCAAGGATACCGCCAGATTGGTCGGTTGGTAATTTAATTTTGGTTCTACCTTTATGGCTGGTTTATTTTGGTTCCGCCTTTATGGCTGGATTATGGACAAATATTACCGCCTTAATGGCTGGTTTGACTTAATTTGACTTAATCAGGTTACCGCCTATATGGCTGGTTGGTAATATTATCACAAGTTTATATATTATTTTATGGGAGATATCTAAAATAGTAATTGTAAAAGTAATTCCTTTTACCTTAGCATTTCATTTTATTTTATTTTACTTTTCAATTTCTACTTTACCGCATTTTTACTTTCGACATTTTTATTTTATGTCTTTTATTTTACTAGCCCTAGTTATGTGTTGTAACTAAATTAGTTATCTAGGGTTGTGATGAATTCCAATATCACCGGTTTATAAGGGGTTAGATTATAAGTTGGGTAATATAAAGATTTATTTATTGAGTCTTAAGCTTAATGCTTTTTATTAATTGGCCACTAATAAAATTGACTAGGTAAACTTAAAATGAACTAGACATAGGGATTTTAAGTTTAAGACCTTAGACTCAATAGCCCACGATCTTCCTTAAGGATAGATAACCCTTTAATAGATTTCCTTACAGGATAGGAATATACCTGTCGGGCGGGGGTAGCCTTAATTGGAACTTAATCTTAATGAATTCATGTAATTTGGTTGACATAGACGTATGGTTCAATTGGGTTATACTGGATATTTGTAGTTGACCATCAGAAGAGGCTTTTACATAATTTAGTGTTCCAGGTTAATAAATCAATATTTTACCCAACTATAAGATAACCACTTCATATTTAAATAATATTGGAAGAAATCACAACCCTAGATAATTTTTAATATTGAATTTTCTTAAAACCTACTTTTGACAATTTTATTTACTTGCTTTTAAATTTAGAATCGTCACCATTTCAAATCAATCAATCAACTTAATAGATACTAGTAATCATTTGACCTCGTAAAATTAATAGCTTAGGTATTAAGTCCTCGTGGGATCGATACTTTTTATACTACTTGAACGATACGTATGCTTGCGTTATACGTGAGTGTTTACGCCGGTCAAGTTTTTGGCGCCGTTGCCGGGGACTTATTTATCTTTCACTATTAGTTTTAAGGTTAGATACCTTTACTTCTATCTAACTTTCTTTTTACTTATTGTTTTTGTTTTCTTGTGTTTCAGGTTCTCAGAAACTTCATGAGACGAACTAGAAGCTTTGAACTACGACCGCTTGACCCGGAAATTGAAAGAACCATCAGACAGTTGCGAAGGGAAAGGCGAGAAGGCCAAGAAGCTTTAGTCAACATGGAACCTGAACCTTTGAAGGTTGCACCACCAATTCCCATTCGAGATAGAACCATTCCGGTGGTTGACAGACTCATTTCCTGTATTGTACTTCCTCCCTTACCAGCAAATGCAGGTGACATCAAAACTTGCATTCAGATGATTCATCAGTCAGTTCAGTTTAGGGGAAATGCAACTGAAGATCCTAATGCCCACATTAGCAACTTCCTGGAAGTTTGCGGCACTTTCAATTACAACTGAGAAGCTGAAGAAGCAATGAGATTGCGTTTTTTCCCATACTCCTTGAAGGACAGAGCTAAAGTTTGGCTACATTCACTACCAGCAGGTTCCATCACAACTTGGAACACTTTAGCCACCAAATTTCTTGCAAAGTACTTTCCACTAGCCAGAACTGGAAAGCTGAGGAATGACATCACATCCTTTGTGCAACAAGACTCAGAAACTCTCTACGAAGCTTGGGAAAGGTACAAAGATTTGCTCCAGAAATGTCCTCACCATGAGATTCCAAAATGGCTTCAAGTCCAAACATTATATAATGGACTTTCTGGAATAATGAGAACCACAATCGATGCTGCTGCTGGAGGAGCTTTAATGGCGAAGGGAGAAGATCAAGCCTGGGAACTAATCGAAGAAATGGCCAACAACAATTCCTTGTGGCCAACAGAAAGGGGCATGATCCAAAGAATTGCAGGAATTTATGAAAGTGGAGCCAATACAGCAGTCAACGCCAAGCTAGATCAGATATGCAAATTCATGGAGACTCTTACCACTAGATCCACAAGTTCACCATATGGAGGAGCACCAGAACTAAACCAACTTGAAGAGACGGTGAATTATGTCAATAATTTCAACAAACATGGGAACAATCCATATTCTAACACTTACAACCCAGGGTGGAGGAATCATCCTAATTTCTCATGGAGCAATAATTCAGGGCAAAAGAACTATCCACCACCTGGATTCCAGCAACAAAACAAAAGCCAAGAGTTTGAAAAAGAACCAGAAATGAAAGAATGGATTGCAGAGATGTTCAAAAAGCAACAAGCAGCATATGATGCTATATTTCAAAGCCAATCTACTTCTATCAAAGTACTGAAGAATCAAATCGGACAACTGGCTACTGCTCAGAGTTACAGACCACCAGGAAATCTTCCCAGCAATACAGAACCAAATCCAATGAACCGAGGGAAGGAGCAATGTCAAGCCATCACCTTGAAAAGTGGTACTGAAATCAACAAAGATGTTGGAATCAAGGCAACCATTGAAGATGTTCCAAAAGAAGTAGAGCAACAGATGGAGGAAAAAGAAGCAAAGGAAAAAGAAGCAAAGGAAAAAGAACAAGAAAGAATCATTCCACCTCCACCTTTTCCTCAGTGTCTTCAGAAAAACAAACTGGACAAGCAGTTTGCTCGATTCCTGGAGTTTTTCAAAAAGCTGCACATCAACATCCCATTTGCAGAAGCCTTGGAAGAAATGCCCAGTTATGTCAAATTCATGAAAGACATTCTTTCACGAAAACGGAGATTGGGAGACTACGAAATAGTATCATTAACGGAAGAATTCATCGCTATTATTCAGAGGAAACTTCCCCCAAAGTTGAAAGATCCTGACAGTTTCACAGTTCCATGCACCATTGGAGAACATTATATCGGTAAGGCTTTATGTGATTTAGGAGCCAGTGTTAACTTGATGCCTTTTTCTATTTACAGGAAACTGCAGATTGGAGAAGCAATGCCTACCTCAGTTTCATTGCAACTTGCTGACCGAACACTCGCATTTCCAAGAGGTGTTGTTGAAGATGTACTGGTCAAAGTAGACAAACTAATTCTCCCAGCAGATTTCATCATCCTTGACATGGAAGAAGACAAAGAAATACCTATCATTCTTGGGAGACCATTCTTGGCTACAGGTAAAACTGTGATTGATGTGCAAAAAAGAGAACTGACCATGAAAGTGCAGGACCAAGAAGTGACCTTTAATGTTTTCAAAGCCATGAAATTCCCGAGCGATGAAAAGGAAGATGAATGCTTCAGAGTTGATGTTGTTGATAATATCGTTCAAAATACTGAGCCAAATCCCACAGATACACTTGAAGCTTGCATTACCAACATGACTGAAAACGAGCTAGATGCTGAAATCCTGGAATGTATCAACTACCTTGACAAACCATTCCGATTCAAAGCAACACCATAAGTTGAAAGCTTGGAACTGCCAAAGAAAGACCGGATCAAGCCCTCGATTGAGGAACCACCACAGTTGGAGCTGAAGTTACTTCCGAGTCATCTCAGGTATGCATTTCTTGGAAACTCTTCTGAATTACCTGTTATTATTTCTTCTTCACTAACATTGGAGCAGGAAGAAAAGTTGATGAGAGTGTTACGAGAGCACAAGAAAGCCATTGGTTGGACTATAGCAGACATTCGAGGCATTAGTCCATCATTTTGCATGCATAAGATCCTGATGAATGATGAGTACAAACCCACAGTGGAACATCAATTGAGACTCAATCCAATCATGAAGGAAGTCGTGAAGAAAGAAATCATCAAATGGTTAGATGCTGGCATCATTTACCCCATCTCAGACAGCAGTTGGGTGAGTCCTATGCAGTGTGTACCAAAGAAAGGAGGAATTACTGTGATTACCAATGAAAAGAATGAGCTAATCCCAACAAGAACAGTGACTGGATGGAGAGTATGCATGGACTACAGGAAACTGAACAAAGCCACGAGAAATGACCATTTTCCGCTACCATTCATTGACCAGATGTTAGACAGACTGACAGGACATGAGTTCTATTGCTTTCTGGATGGATATTCAGGGTACAATCAGATTTCCATCGCACCAGAAGACCAGGAGAAAACTACCTTTACATGTCCCTATAGTACTTTTACTTTCCGCATGATGCCATTTGGATTATGTAATGCCCCTGCCACATTCCAGCATTGCATGATGGCCATATTCTCAGACATGCTGGAGCAGAGTATGGAGGTTTTTATGGATGACTTTTCTGTGTTTGGAGATTTTTTTGACCATTGTTTGCAAAATTTGGAACATGTGTTACAAAGGTGCGAAGATACAAACCTGGTACTCAACTGGGAGAAATGCCACTTCATGGTGCAGGAAGGCATTGTTCTTGGACATCGGATCTCACAAAAGGGGATTGAGGTAGACAAAGCAAAGATAGAGACAATTGAAAAACTACCTCCACCAACATCAGTAAAAGGTATTCGAAGTTTTCTTGGACATGCAGATTTTTACAGGAGATTTATCAAAGATTTTTCCAAAATTGCAAAACCTCTGTGCAATCTTCTGGAGAAAGATGTGCCTTTCAACTTCACCAAAGAATGCCAGGAAGCTTTTGAGATCTTAAAACAGAAGCTGGTCTCTGCCCCCATCATAGTAGCACCAGACTGAACCCTTCCATTTGAAGTGATGTGCGATGCTAGTGACTTTGCTGTAGGTGCAGTCTTGGGACAACGTAAAGCAAAGATTTTCCAAACCATTTATTATTCAAGCAGAACTCTAAATGAAGCTCAACTTAACTACACAACCACCGAAAAGGAGTTGCTCGCAGTTGTGTACGCTTTTGACAAATTCTGCTCTTATCTGTTGGGTCTCAAAGTGGTGGTCTACATAGATCATTCAGCAATCAAATATCTGATCACGAAGAAAGATGCCAAACCCAGATTGATCCGTTGGATACTTCTTCTGCAAGAATTTGACGTGGAGATCAGAGATAGGAAAGGAACAGAGAATCAGGTGGCAGATCATCTATCGAGGCTCGAGAATGGAGAAACAGCTGACAAAGATCTGTCAATCAAAGAAACTTTTCCAGATGAACAGTTGTTTGCTATGAAACAACAGGAAGTCCCTTGGTATGCTGACTATGTCAACTACATTGTGTTAGGAAAATGGCCGTTGGAATGGAAAACTCAGCAACGGAAGAAGTTCTTCAAAGAAGTCAAGCATTATGTCTGGGATGAGCCGTAGCTGTTTAAACGTTGTGCTGATCAATTATTGAGACGATGTGTTCCACAAGAGGAAATCAACAGTGTTTTGCAACACTGTCATTCATCACCATATGTCAGATACTTCAGCGGAAACAAAACTACAGCCAAAGTCCTACAATCAGGTTTGTTCTGGCCCACTATTTTTAAAGATGTTTATCTTTTTCCTTTTCAATGTGACAGGTGCCAGAGAACGGGAAATATTTCCAGGAGAAACAAAGGACAGTTACAAAAAATTCTAGAAGCGGAAATATTCGATGTGTGGGGTATTGATTTCATGGGACCCTTTGTTCCATCATTCGGAAACCTGTACATCCTGGTTGCTGTAGACTACTTCTCCAAATGGGTCGAAGTAATTGCACTGCCATCCAATGATTCAAAAGTCGTGATCAAATTCCTGAAAAAGAATATTTTCACTCGGTTTGGAACACCTCGTGCAATCATCAGTGATAGTGGCTCTCATTTCTGCAACAAATACTTCGATGCACTCCTATGCACTCCTATCCAATACAGAGTTACTCACAAGGTTTCCACAGCTTACCATCCATAGTCAAATGGACAGATTGAGGTTTCAAACAGGGAAATAAAAAGAATCCTAGAAAGAACCATTGGATCAACAAGGAGGGACTGGTCAACAAAACTAGATGCATTATGGGCCTACCGGACAGCTTACAAGACACCCATTATTATGTCCCATATCGATTGGTGTTTGGGAAAGCATGCCATCTGCCAGTAGAGCTTGAGCACAAGGCGTACTGGGCACTGAAGAAATTGAATTTTGATTCACAAGCTGCAGGAGAGAAAATACTTCACCAACTCAACGAATTAGAGGAATTTCGCCTACAGGCTTATGAGAATGCCAAATTGTACAAGGAAAAGACCAAAAAATGGCATGACCAAAAAATAGTGCACAGACAGTTGGAACCAAGGCAGAAGGTGTTGTTGTACAACTCGAGGTTGAAACTTTTCCCTGGAAAGTTGAAATCTAGGTGGTCAGGTCCATTTGTGATCACTCAGGTTTTACCTAATGGAGCGGTTGAGTTACTGGATCCCAATACCAACAACACATTCAAAGTTAATAGTCAGCGTGTCAAGCACTACTGGGGAGAATCATTTGAGCGACAAAAAGAAAGTGTCACACTTTCAGATCCAGCATAACGTTCAGGCAGTCACGTCTAGCTAACGACTTAAAACTTAGCGCTCGCAAGGAGGCAACCCATGCAATTTTTGTATATATTTTGATTTGGTGTGATTTAATTTTGTGTGTTTAGTTCTTGCAGATTAAGTCATTTCAGGATGGAAGAAGCTCTAGCAAATCTTCACAAGCAATTTCCTTCTCTCCCTCAAAAATCTCTGATGAAAGTTTACAAAGCTCGCTTGGAATGGATAAGACTATTAACAATTCACGGTGTTCCTAATGACATTCGTTGGGTAATTGAAGCACGAGTCCGATTGGCAGGTGAGTCTTCTGACCCTTTTATTTCACATTTTTCTGGTTTTGGAAGAGGCACCTATGCAAAGAAACGTAGAGCTAAGCAAATGGGTGTTTGTTACAAATGTGCACGCTGGAATGGCAATACTCGTTATTGTTCTTTAGGAATGGTGTCTGATAATCGCGAAGACAAAATTAAATTCATTAGGATTGGATTGAGTAAGGAGTCTTTAGATGATATATCTTCGACTCTTGAGACGCATCCCAGTGGATATGTTCACATAGCCTTTCGCAAATTACATACACAATTTCAAAAAGAAATACAACAGTTAAGTCTTGGGAATCTGACTAAAAAAGACCATGTTTGCCAATTTATAAGAAAATTGGATGGGAAGCTTGTCCCTGACGCATAGACGTCAATCAAGCTGTAAATTTTTGTAAATATTATATCTCTTTGTCTTTTCCTAATAATTGTGATTTATTTTGTTGTTTTCTTTTATGTTCTCTGACAGGATCCAGACCTTTTTGACTACCACGATTTATTTTACTACTAACTAATAATTGTCATTTGGAAGGTACTAGTGCTATCATCAGTTGACCAAGTCAACATGACACCTCACTGCCACGTCATCATCAGCCAATCACGAAGTGCCACGTGTCACAATCCTATGGTGCCGACAGTCGCCATCGCCACGTCAGCGCCGCGTCAGCATAATAATTGAGTTGTTAGCCGCCTCGCCACGTGTCGCCTTATCTTTTTATCCGAATTGCCACGTGTCAAGCCCTTAGCAAGCCACGCCAAAAGAAGCTGGCGTCGCGACGCCAAAGGCCTTGGCATCGCGACGCTGGATGCCTACCAGGGTCTATAAATTGAGCTCGAGATTTCAGTTTCAATTGTACCATTCTCTCTCATTTCTTTGATCTAAATATGGAGTCTCTCTCTAGTTTCTTTTAATTTAAGTTTTGTAATTAAATTTTAATTACTTTTTGTAATGATAGTAATTTACTTTCTTTATTTTTACAGTTTTTACTATTCACCATGAGGAGGTAACTTCCCCAGCTAGGGTGAAAGGTAATTCTTTTACTATTGCTATTTAGATTAATCTCCCTTAAAAATAATATATTCACTATTTAAAATTTGACTTAAAAAGGATACCGCCATATTGGTCGGTTGGTAATTCATTTTAATCTGGTTTAAACCTGACTAATCAAGGATACCGCCAGATTGGTCGGTTGGTAATTTAATTTTGGTTCCGCCTTTATGGCTGGTTTATTTTGGTTCCGCCTTTATTGCTGGATTATGGACAAATATTACCGCCTTAATGGCTGGTTGGACTTAATTTGACTTAATCAGGTTACCGCCTATATGGCTGGTTGGTAATATTATCACAAGTTTATATATTATTTTATGGGAGATATCTAAAATAGTAAATAGTAAAAGTAATTCCTTTTACCTTAGCATTTCATTTTATTTTATTTTACTTTTCAATTTCTACTTTACCGCATTTTTACTTTCGGCATTTTTACTTTATGTCTTTTATTTTACTAGCCGTAGTTATGTGTTGTAACTAAATTAGTTATCTAGGGTTGTGATGAATTCCAATATCACCGGTTTATAAGGGGTTAGATTATAATTCGGCTAATATAAAGATTTATTTATTGAGTCTTAAGCTTAATGCTTTTTATTAACTGGCCAATAATAAAATTGACTAGGTAAACTTAAAATGAACTAGACATAGGGATTTTAAGTTTAAGACCTTAGACTCAATAGCCCACGATCTTCCTTGAGGATAGATAACCCTTAATAGATTTCCTTACAGGATAGGAATATACCTGTCGGGCGGGGGTAGCCTTAATTCGAACTTAATCTTAATGAATTCATGTAATTTGGTTGACATAGACATATGGTTCAATTGGGTTATACTGGATATTTGTAGTTGACCATCGGAAGAGGCTTTTACATAATTTAATGTTCCAGGTTAATAAATCAATATTTTACCCAACTATAAGATAACCACTTCATCTTTAAATAATATTGGAAGAAATCACAACCCTAGATAGTTTTTAATATTGAATTTTCTTAAAACCTATTTTTGACAATTTTATTTACTTGCTTTTAAATTTAGAATCGTCACCATTTCAAATCAATCAATCAACCTGTTAGATACTAGTAATCATTTGACCTCATAAAATTAATAGCTTAGGTATTAAGTCCTCGTGGGATCGATACTTTTTATACTACTTGAACGATACGTACGCTTGCGTTATACGTGTGTGTTTACGCCAGTCAGACCCGGCGCACGTTAGCATTGTTCGGAGCACGTTAGGTGTCGCGACTCCAAGGGCTTGCGCGTCGCAATGCGGATAAATTACAAAAATGCCATTTTTTCCAATTTTCACTGTTTTGCTCCAAATCACCTACAGAATGTCCTGAAACTTTATTTATCTACAAAATAACACAAAACACATCAAAATATTCACAAAACTCAAAAACTATACAAAATATTAGGTTAAATGAGTGGGAAATAATGATATAATTACCACTCATCACACCCCCAAACCTAACATTTTGCTAGTCCTCGAGCAAAACACAGAATAAAATAACATAAACATCCTTAAAATAAAATTTAACTAAGCCACTTTCGTAGGGATCACGATTGCATTTAGCATATGCAACAAGCCTTTAAACCCCTAAAGGACGAGTTGTAGTCTCGTGAGGGTTTACATCAATGATACCCACAAACATTTTACAAAAGTAAAAAGGTAGTGAAACTAATGCACACAAAAGCAAAAAGACAAGCGAAAAGAGAATAAAGAAGTTACTGACTAATCATGTGAAATTTCTACTCCAAGTTACTAGTTGTTTTGTTTCTTTATAAATTACTGAATAAGTAAATTCTCCGATCATTTTTACCATTCTCCATATACACAGCCAACAAAATATTAAACAACTCATTTTTGCCCACAACAGTCATAAGTGCAGTTGATAAGAGAGTAATATTTTTGTCCCAAAGTTTTATCGGAATTCACACCTTTTTGTAACAATGGAATAATTTTTCTCATTTTTCTGATTTTTTCTTTGATTTTTGATTTTTTTTTATTTATATACAATATCTTCCATCTATGTAGCGAGTGTTGGGTCGGTGACTCCCAAACTAGTTGGCTTTAGGACACTAGGTGTTAAGACACCCCTACGGACTTAATTACTCAGACTTCAGATATATATATTTTTGCAACATCCTTGATCCATGTAGCGAGCTTTGGGCCAGTGACTCCCAAACCAGTTGGCTTTAGGGCAATAGGTGTTAAAACACCCTTGCAGACTTAATAACTCGGATCTCAAAATTTTTTTTTTTTTACTCCATCACTTTCTGAGATGCTTCCTCCAATTAAACTAGAGCACTGAATATTAAAAACTTTTCAATTTTAGCTCATGTCCGTATGTTACTATGCATGTTGATAATATCTGCTAACTGAGCATATGAAGATCCATTTTAGTCAGTTTTATGGAGAATTTACAAATTAAATAATTTAAAAGGAAATAAAAAAAATTAACTTGTTTCAAAAATGGTTTGAGATACGTCTCAGGAGTGGAAACTCCTTACTCAGCTATCACTTACCAATTTCACCTTTTTAGTCAAAATAAAAACGCAAAATATTTTTGTAATTTTTGAAAATTTTCAATTTTTTTGTATTTTTCGAAAAATTTTGGACTAAAAATAAAAATAACACACAAACTAAAAACAAGGTACTGATCAACTAATTCCCTCCCCCAAACCTAAATGAGACATTGTCTCCAATGTCTTAAACAGTAGAAGAAGAGTTAGAAGATAATACCTGGCTAGCTGAAATTTTACACGAAAAGTTAAAGGTTAAGATCCAGATTAATCCGACGCCTCTTACCATGATCGTCCTCGGACCAATTTATCTTTGATTGGATATGGTCAACTTGTGGTTCATTGGCTAAGAGTTGGTCTGTTAGATCTGGAGCAGGTCTCGCAGTGAAGAGGAGTTCTTTCATAGGTTTTGACAAGAACCCATTTGTCCGAGCATTATCAAAAAACACACAAAGAAAATCATAAAATCCTTCAACGTTAAACAACCCAATTGGTTTCTGGTGTATGTTCAAGTTCGCCCAAGATAACACTATAAATATTTCCTCCAATGTGCCCAAGCCACCTGGCAAAGCGATAAAAGCATCAGCACGGTTAATCATTTCTACCAGTCGTTCAGACATACCTGGCACGATCAGTTCATCTCTGTTTGATGATCCAATAAGATTTGCCTCTGCCAAGGGTTTTGGGATGATTCCCAAAATGTGAATGCCTTCCTCCTGTACGGCCTTTGAAACGATCCCCATTAGTCCAAGATTGCCTCTGCCATATACTAAGTGCATATTCCTCACAGCTAAGACTCGACCCAATTCTTGTGCTACCTCTACGTATTGTGGCTTAGTACCAACACTAGTACCGCAAAACACACATATGTTTTCAACCCGTCTTCTTGAAGTGGCTTCCATGTTTTACTCTGGATGTCTCCAAAAGTGCAATGATGAGTTGAATTTATAGAACCTGAAAAGGGTGAGTAAAATAATAGCACTAGTACCTGGCAAATGAAAATTATTAGTTAAACAGTAAAATAAATCATGATAGTCAAAAAGATCTAGATCCTGTCGGAGAAAGTAAAAGAAAACAACAAAACAAATTACAATTATTAGGAAAAGACAAAGAGATATAATATGTACAAGAAAATTAGCAGCTTGATTGACGTCTATGCGTCAAGGACAATTTTCCCATCCAAGTTTCTTATAAATTGGCAAACATGGTCTTTTTGAGTCAAATTCCCAAGACTTAACTGTTGTCTTTCTTTTTGAAATTGTGTATGTAATTTGCGAATGGCTATGTGAACATATCCACTAGGATGCCTCTCAAGAGTCGAAAATATATCATCTAAAGACTCATTACTCAAGCCATCCCTAATGAATTTAATTTTATCTTCGCGATTATCAGACACCATTTCTAAAGAACGACAACGAGTATTGCAATTCCAGCGTGCACATTTGTAACAAACACCCATTTGCTTAGCTCTACGTTTCTTTGCATAGGTGCTTCTTCCAAAACCAGGTAGATGTGAAATGAAAGATTCAAAAGACTCACCTGCCAATCGGTCCCGTGCTTCAATTACCCAACGAATATCATTAGGAACACCATGGATCGTCAGTAACCTCATCTGTTCCAAGCGAGCTTTGTAGACTTTCATCAGAGATTTTTGAGGGAGAGAAGGAAATTTCTTGTGAAGTTTTGCGAGAGCTTCTTCCATCTTGAAATGTCTTAATCTGCAAAAAATAAACACACCAAATTAAATCACACCAAATCACAATATATACACAAATTGCATGGGTTGTCTCCCTGCGAGCGCTAAGTTTAAAGTCGTCAGCTAGACTTGACTTCTCGATCGTTAGGCTGGATCTGAAAGTGTGACACTTTCTTTTTGTCGCTCAAATGATTCTTCCCATTAGTGCTTGACACGCTGACTATTAACCTTGAATGTTTCGTTGGTGTTGGGATCTAGTAACTCAACAGCTCCATATGGAAAAACCTGAGTGATTAAAAATGGATCTGACCACCTTGATTTCAACTTTCCAGGGAAAAGTTTCAATCTTGAGTTGTACAACAGCATCTATTGCCTTGGTTCCAACTGTCTGTGCACTATTTTTCAGTCATGCCATATTTTGGTATTTTCTTTGTACAATCTGGCATTCTCATAAGCCTGTAGGCGAAATTCCTCCAATTCGTTGAGTTGGTGAAGTCTTTTCTCTCCTGCAGCTTGTGAATCAAGATTCAACTTCTTCAGTGCCCAGTACGCCTTGTGTTCAAGCTCCACTGGCAGATGACTCGCTTTCCTAAACACCAATCGATATGGGGACATACCAATGGGTGTCTTGTAAGCTGTTCGGTAGGCCCATAATGCATCATCTAGTTTTGTAGACCAATCCTTCCTTGTTGATCCAACGGTTCTCTCTAAGATTATTTTGATCTCTCTGTTTGAAACCTCAACCTGTCCATTTGACTGTGGATGGTAAGCAGTGGCAACCTTGTGAGTAACTCTGTATTTGGATAGGAGTGCGTCAAAGTATCTGTTACAGAAATGTGTGCCACCATCGCTGATGATTGCACGAGGTGTTCCGAACCGAGTGAAAATGTTCTTTTTCAGGAATTTGATCATGACTTTTGAATCATTGGATGGTAGTGTAATTGCTTTGACCCATTTGGAGACGTAGTCTACAGCAACCAGGATGTACAGGTTTCGGAATGATGGAACAAAAGGTCCCATGAAATCAATACCTCATACATCGAATATTTCAACTTCTAGAATATTTTGCAACGATCCTTCATTTCTCCTTGAAATATTCCCCATTTTCTGGCACCTGTCACATTGAAGAACAAAATGATAAGCATCTTTAAAAAGACTGGGCATGAACAAACCTTATTGTAGGACTTTGGCTGCAGTTTTGTTTTCCGCTGAAGTGTCCGCCAATATGGTGATGAATGACAGTGCTGCAAAACACTGTTGACTTCCTCATGTGGAACACACCGTCTCAATAATTGATCAGCACACCTTTTGAACAGATACGGCTCATCCCAGACATAATGCTTGACTTCTTTGAAGAATTTCTTCCGTTGCTGAGTTGTCTATTCCAACGGCCATTTTCCTGACACAATGTAATTGACATAGTCAGTATACCAAGGTACATCTTGCTGTTTCATGGCAAACAGCTATTCATCTGGAAAAGTTTCTTTGATTGACAGATCTTTTTCAGCTGTTTCTCCATTCTCGAGCCTCGATAGATGATCTGCCACATGATTCTCAGTCCCTTTTCCTGTCTTGAATCTCCACGTCAAATTCTTGCAGAAGAAGTATCCAACGGATCAATCTGGGTTTGGCATATTTCTTCGTGATCAAGTATTTGATTGCTGAATGATCTGTGTAGACCACCACTTTGGGACCCAGCAGATAGGAGCGGAATTTGTCAAAAGCATACACAACTGCAAGCAACTCTTTTTCAGTGGTTGTGTAGTTGAGTTGAGCTTCATTCAGAGTTCTGATGGAGTAGTAAATGGTGTGGAAAATCTTTGCTTTGCGTTGTCCCAAAACTGCACCTACAGCAAAATCACTAGCATCACACATTACTTCAAATGGAAGGGTCCAATTTGGTGCTACAATGATGGGGGCAGAAATCAGCTTCTGTTTGAAGATCTCAAAAGCTTCCTGGCATTCTTTGGTGAAGTTGAAAGGCACATCCTTCTCCAAAAGATTGCATAGAGGTTTAGCAATCTTTGAAAAATCTTTGATAAATCTCCTGTAAAAACCTGCATGTCCGAGAAAGCTCCGAATCCCTTTGACTGATGTCGGCGGAGGTAGTTTTTTCAATTGTTTCAAGCTTGGCTTTGTCTACCTCGATTCCTTTTTGTGAGATCCAGTGTCCAAGAACATGCCTCATGTACCATGAAATGGCATTTCTCCCAATTGAGCACCAAGTTTGATCTTCGCACCTTTGTAACACTTGTTCCAAATTTGCAAGCAGTTGTCAAAAGAATCTCCAAACACAGAAAGTCATCCATAAAAACCTCCATATCTCTGCTCCAGCATGTCTGAGAAGATGGCCATCATGCAACGCTGAAATTAGCAGGAGCATTACATAATCCAAATGGCATCCTGCGGAAAGCAAAAGTACCATAGGGACATGTAAAGATAGTTTTCTCCTGGTCTTCTGGGCGATGGAAATCTGATTGTACCCTGAATATCCATCCAGAAAAACAATAGAACTCATGTCCTGCCAGTCTGTCTAACATCTGGTCAATGAATGGTAAGCGAAAATGGTCATTTCTCGTGGCTTTGTTCAGCTTCCTGTAGTTCATGCATACTCTCCATCCAGTCCGTTCTTATTGGGATTAGCTCGTTCTTTCATTGGTAACCACAGTAATTCCTCCTTTCTTTGGTACACTGCATAAGACTCACTCAACTGCTATCTGAGATGGGGTAAATGATGCCAGCATCCAACCATTTGATTATTTTTTTCTTACGACTTCCTTCATGATTGGATTGAGTCTCGTTGATTGCTCCACTGTGGGTTTGTACTCATCATTCATCAGATCTTGTGCATGCAAAATGATGGACTAATGCCTCAAATGTCTGATATAGTCCAGCCAATGGCTCTTTTGTGCTCTCGTAATACTCTCAGTAATTTTTCTTCCTGCTCCAATGTTAGTGAAGAAGAATAATAACAGGTAATTCAGAAAGTTTCCAAGAAATGCATACCTGAGATGGCTCGGAAGTAACTTCAGCTCCAACTGTGGTGGTTCTTCAATCGAAGGCTTGATTCGATCTTTCTTTGGTAGTTCCAAGCTTTCAACTGGTGGTGTTGATTTGAATCGGAATGGTTTGTCAAGGTAGTTGATACATTCCAGGATTTCAGCATCTAGCTCGCTGTCAGTCATGTTGGTGATGCAAGCTTCGTGTAGGTTGTGGGATTTGGCTCAGTATCCTGAACGTACTGTCAACAACATCACCTCTGAAGTATTCTTCTTCCTTTTCATCACTCAGGAATTTCATGGCTTTGAAAACATTAAAGGTAACTTCTTGGTCCTACACTTTCATGGCCAGTTCTTCTTTTTGCACATCAATCACAGTTTTACCTGTAGCCAAAATGGTCTCCCAAGAATGATAGGTACTTCTTTGTCTTCTTCCATGTCAATGATGTCAAATCTGCTGGGAGAATCAGTTTGTCACTTTGACCAGCACATCTTCAACAACACCTCTAGGAAATGCTAGTGTTCGATCAGCAAGTTGCAACGAGACTGAGGTAGGCATTGCTTCTCCAATCTGCAGTTTCCTGTAAATAGAAAAAGGCATCAAGTTAAAACTAGCACCTAAATCACATAAAGCCTTACCGATATAATGTTCTCCAATGGTGCATGGGACAGTGAAACTGCCAGGATCTTTCAACTTCGGGGGAAGTTTCCTCTGAATAATGGCACTGTATTCTTCCGTCAATGCTACTGTCTCGTACTCTCCCAATCTATATTTTCGTGAAAGAATATATTTCATGAATTTAACATAGCTGGGCATTTCTTCCAACGCTTCTGCGAATGGGATGTTGATATGTAGCTTTTTGACCACCTCCAGGAATCGAGCAAACTGCTTGTCCAGTTTATTTTTCTGAAGTCGCTGTGGAAAAGGTGAGGTGGAGTGATTCTTTCTGGTTCTTTTTCCTTTGTCTTTTTCCTCCATCTGTGGAACTGCATCTTTTGGAGGTTCTTCAATTGTTGCCTTGATTCCATATCTTTGTTGATCTCAGTACCGCTTTTCAAAGTAATGGCTTGACATTGCTCCTTCCCTCGGTTCCTTGGATTGGTTCTGTGTTTGCTGGGAAGATTACCTGGCGGTCTGAAACTCTGAGCATTAGCCAGTTGTCCATTTGATTCTCTAGTGCTTTGATTTAAGCAGATTGGCTTGGAAATATAGCATCATATATGTTCTTGTTGCTTTGAACATCTCTGCAATCCTTCTTTCATTTCTGGTTCTTTTTCAAACTCCTGGCTTTTGTTTTGTTGCTGGAATCCAGGTGGTGGAAAATTATTTTACCCTGAATTGTTGCTCCATGAAAAATTTGGATGATTCCTCCCACCCTGGGCTGTAGGTGTTGGAATGTGGATTGTTCCTCTGTCTATTGAAATTGTTGACATAATCACCGTTTCTTCAAGTTGGTTTGGTTCTAGTGCTCCTCCATATGGTGAACTTGTAGATCCAGTGGTAAGAGTCTCCATGAATTTGCATATTTGATCCAGCTTGGCGTTGACTACTGTATTAGCTCCACTTTCATAAATTCCTGCAATTCTTTGGATCATGCTCCTTTCTTTTGGCCACAAGGAATTATTGTTTGCCATTTCTTCGATTAGGTCCCAGGCTTGATCTTCTCCTTTTGCCATTAAAGCTCCTCTAGCAGCAGCATCGATTGTGGTTCTCATTATTCTAGAAAGTCCATTATAGAATGTTTGGACTTGAACCCATTTGGAATCTCATGGTGAGGACATTTCCGGAGCAAATCTTTGTACCTTTCCCAAGCTCGTAGAGAGTTTCTGAGTCTTGTTGTACAAAGGATGTGATGTCATTCCTCAGTTTTCCAGTTCTGGCTGGTGGAAAGTACTTTGCAAGAATTTGGTGGCTAAAGTGTTCCAAGTTGTGATAGAACCTACTGGTAGTGAATGTAGCCAAGCTTTAGCTCTGTCCTTCAAGGAGTATGGGAAAATATGCAGTCTCATTGCTTCTTAGCTTCTCGGTTGTAATTGAAAGTGCCGCAAACTTCCAGGAAGTTGCTGATGTGGGCATTAGGATCTTCAGTTGCATTTCCCCCAAACTGAACTGACTGCTGAATCATCTGAATGCATGTTTTGATGTCACCCGCATTTGCTGGTAAGGGAGGAAGTACAATACATGAAATGAGTCTGTCAACCACCGAAATGGTTATGTCTCGGATGGGAATTAGTGGTGCAACCTCCAAGGTTCAGGTTCCATATTGACTAAAGCTTCTTGGCCTTCTCGCCTTCCCTTCTCAACTGTCTGATGGTTCTTTCAATTTTCGGGTCAAGCGGTCGGAGTTCAAAGCTTCTGATTCGTCTCATGAAGTTTCTAAGAACCTGTGAAAACAAGAAAATAAAAACAATAAGTAAAAAGAAAATTAGATACAAGTAAAGTATCTAACCTTAAAACTAATAGTGAAAGATAAATAAGTCCCCGAAAGTAATTGCGGTAAAGTAAATTGGCAATAAAATAAAATGCTAAGGTAAAAGGATCAACTTTTACTACTACTAATTTAGATACCTCCCATAATAATAATATATAAACTTATGATTATTTTACCAACCAGCCATATAGGCGGTAACCTGATTAAGTCAAATTAAGTTCAACCAGCCATTAAGGCAGTAAAAAGATTTGTCCATGAACCTGCCATATATGCGGTAAGAAAGTTTAATACCAACCGACCAATCAGGCGGTATCCTTGATTAGTCAGGTTTAAACCAGATTAAAATGAATTACCAACCGACCAATATAGCGGTATCCTTTTAAGGTCAAATTTTAAATAGTGAATATTTATATTTAAGGCGATTTTCTAAATAGCAATAGTAAAGAATTACCTTTCGCCCTAGCAGGGGGAAGTTACCATCCTATGGTAAATAGTAAAAACTGTAAAATAAGGAAAGGAAAACACTATTATTGAAAAGATTAAATTATTACAAAACTAAATTTACAAGAAATAATAGAAACTTCTATTATATGAGAGAATTCAGAGAGAATGGTATATCCTGAAATCATAAAACTGAGCTCCATTTATATATGGCGTCAATAAGGTCGCGATGCCCAGTTCGCATCGCGCGCCCGTTTGTCGATGTGGCCGCTCTGGTTCGTCGGCTTCAGATTCAGATAAGTTCTAAGGCCGACACGTGCAAGGTGGTTAAGCTCACAAATTAATTGTGACGGTGGGCTGCGGCTTCTTATTGGCTGATTAAGATTCTTATATTCACGTGTCAGATATGGATAAGTGAGTCAATGATTGATGCTACTTGCGCTGACGTGGTGATACGTGGCAAAGTGAACTGTCGTCACCATGAATTGGCGACCTTGCACGCTGTGACTGGTTGATGATGATGTGGCAGCCACGTGGCACTTGGACTTGGTCAACATGTGATGTGGAATGTGGCGTTGCAATGACTTGGGAGTGAACACCTAGCGAACTTGCGATTGCGACCGTGGCAGCCCCGTAGGATGATGAACATGCACGACGCATGACCGTGCGTACACACACGTATAACGCAAGCGCACGTATCGTTCAAGTAGTATAAAAATATCGATCCCACGAGGACTTAATATCTAATCTATTAATTTTATGAGGTCAAATGATTACTAGTATCTAACAGGTTGTTTGATTGATTTGAAATGGTGACGATTCTAAATTTAAAAACAAGTAAATAAAATTGTTCGAAAGTAGGTTTTAAGAAAATTCAATATTAAAAACTATCTAGGGTTGTGATTTCTTCCAATATCATTTTAAAGATGAAGTGGTTATCTTAAAGTTGGGTAATATATTGATTTATTAACCTGGAACACTAAATTATGTGTAAGCCTCTGTCGATGGTCAGACACAAATACCCAGTTTAACCCAATTGAACCATATGTCTATGTCAACCAAATTATCTGGATTCATTAAGTTTAAGTTCCAATTATGGCTACCCCCGCCCGACAGGTATATGTCTATCCTGTAAGGAAATCTATTAAAGGGTTATCTATCCTCAAGGAAGATCGTGGACTATTGAGTCTAAGGTCTTAAACTTAAAATCCCTATGTCTAGTTCATTTTAAGTTTCCCAGTTCAATTTATTAATGGCCAGTTAATGAAAAAGCATTAAGATTAAGACTCAATAAATAAATCTTTTATTACCCAAGCTATAATCTAACCCCTTATAAACCGGTGATATTGGATTTCATCACAACCCCAGATAACTGGCTTAGTTACGACACATATTTACGGGTAGTAAAAAAAACTTAAATAAAATAAAAGACATAAAGTAAAATACTGAAAATTAAATACTGAAAATTAAATGCTGAAGTAAATGCTGAAATTAAATACTGAAAATTAAATGCTGAAAGTAAATGCTGAAAGTAATTGCTGAAAAGTAAATGCTGAAAGTATTGCTGAAAGTAAATTGCTGAAAAGTAAATGCTGAAAGTAAATTGCTGAAAGTAAATTACTGAAAGTAAAAACTGAAAATTAAAGAAAGAAAAGTACTGTGCGTAAAAGTAAATTGCGGAAAGTAAAAACTGAAAAGTAAAGAAAAGAAAGTGCGAAAGCGGAAATTAATTACTGAAAGCTGTAAATAAACAAACAAGATAAAATCTTCTTAGTATTCTTAAGGAATTCCTTAGAAGAAAGTATGAATTTTACAAATGAAATGGCTTGGTATTTATAGGCAAATTTTGCCTCCATCAAATCATCCACCAAATCAATTATTAATTGCTCCACTAATTGCTCCACCAAATCCATTATTAATTGCTCCACTAATCTCTTATCATGTTTGGTGATGATTTGATAATTTTTATTATTTATTTATTAATTTATTTTTTGCTTTGAAAATGATTGAAAGTGACTTTAATAATTACACACAACACACTTCTGGATGGTTCATCAATTTCGGGCATGAAATCGTCAGAATTCGAAATTATTTTGTCTTTCAAAGCTGTAGATCTTTGAGTCTTCTTTAATCTGGAACTTGAATCAGCTCAATCCGATATCGGAGTAAAGTTATGCCCAAAATACGACAGATGCGCAAAACTGAATTTCCAAAACTGCACTTCGTCAAAAACGCCCTTTCAAGTTTCCAATCTCCAAAATAAAATATCAAGTCCATAATTGCCCTTATTTGACCCATATTTCGTCCTAAATGATTTCATTGAGATCCGATATTATTTTATCTGCAAAATAAACTAAAACACATCAAAACGTTCATCAAACCCGAGAAACTAAACAAAATATTAAGTTAAAGGGGCGGTAAATATTGATATATTTTCCGCTCATCACACCCCAAACCTAACATTTTGCTAGTCCTCGAGCAAAACAATAAAATAAAATACAAGAAACAATTAAAATTAAACTAAGCCACTTTCGTAGGGATCACGGTTGCATTTAGCAGCATTTATAGGTGTCCCTAGTGGACGAGTTATAGTCTCGTGAGGGCTTACAGCAACGATACCCACAAACGTTTTACAAAAGTAAAAAGGTAGTGAAACTAATGCACACAAAAGCAAAAAGACAAGAGAAAAGAGAATAAAGAAGTTAGTGACTAATCAGGTGAAACTTCTACTCCAAGTCAATAGTTGTTTTGTTTCATTCTAAATTACCGAATAAGTAAATTCTCCGATTATTTTTACCATTCTCCATATACACAGTCGACAAAATATTAATCAACTCATTTTTGCCCACAACAGTCATAAGTGCAGTTGATAAGAGAGTAATATTTTTGTCCTAAAGTTCTATCAGATTTCACACCTTTTTGTAGCAATGGAATAATTTTTCTGATTTTTTCAGATTTTTTTCTTTGATTTTTCTCTATTTTTTTTATTTATATACAATATCTTCCATCTATGTAGCGAGTGTTGGGTCGGTGGCTCCCAAACCAGTTGGCTTTAGGGCACCAGGTGTTAAGACACCCCTACGAACTTAATTACTCAGACTTCAGATATATATATTTTTGCAGCATCTTTGATCCATGTAACGAGCTTTGGGCCAGTGACTCCCAAACCAGTTGGTTTTAGGGCACTAGGTGTTAAAACACCCTTACAGACTTAATAACTCGGATCTCAGACGTTTTTTTTTTTTTACTCCATTGCTTTTTGAGATGCTTCCTCTAATTAAACTAGAGCACTGAATATTACAAACTTTTCAATTTTAGCTCATGTCCGTATGTTACTATATATGTTGATAATACCTGTCAACTGAGCATATGAAGATCCATTTTAGTCCGTTTTATGGAGAATTCACAAATAAATAATTCAAAAGGAAATAAACAAAAATTAACTTATTTCGAAAATAGGCTTGAGATACGTCTCAGGAGTGGAAACTCCTTACTCAGCTATCTCTTACCAATTTCACCTTTTTAGTCAAAATAAAAACACAAACGCAAAATATTTTTGTAATTTTTGAAAATTTTCAATTTTTTTGTATTTTTCGAAAAATTTTGGACTAAAAATAAAACAACACACAAACTAAAAAAAGGTACTGATCAACTAATTCCCTCCCCCAAACCTAAATGAGACATTGTCCCCAATGTCTTAAAAGTAGAAGAAGAGTTTAGAAAATAATACCTGGTTAGCTGAAATTCTACAGGAAATTAAAGGTTAAGATCCAGATTAATCCTACGCCTCTTACCACGATCGTCCTCAGACCAATTTATCTTTGAAAGGATAGGGTCAACTCGTGGTTCATAGGCTATGAGTTGGTCTATTAGATCCGGAGCAGTTCTGGCAGTAAAGAGGAGTTCTTTCAAAGGTTTTGACACAAACCCATTTCTCCGGGCATCATCAAGAAACACAAAATCATAAAATCCATCAACGTTGTACAACCCAATTGGTTTCTGGTGTATGTTCAGGTTCGCCCAAGATAGCACAATAAAAATTTCCTCCAATGTACCCAAGCTACCTGGCAAAGCAATAAAAGCATCAGCACAGTTAATCATTTCTACCAAACGTTCAGACATACCTGGCACGATCAGTTCCTCTCCGTTTGATGGTTCAATAAGATTTGCTTCTGCCAAGGGTTTTGGGATGATTCCCAAAACGTGACTGCCTCCTTCCTGTACAGCTTTTGAAACGATCCCCATAAGTCCAAGATTGCCTCCGCCATATATTAAGTGCATATTTCTTGCAGCTAAGACTCGACCCAATTCTTGTGCTGCTTCTACGTATTGTGGCTTAACACCAACACTACTACTACCGCAAAACACACAGATGTTTTCAACTCGTCTTCTTGAAGTGGCTTCCATTTTTTATATGTATTTCTTTCTCAACTCTGGATGCCTTCAAAAGTGCAATGACGGGCTGAATTTATAGTACCTGAAAAGGTGAGTAAAAATAGCACAAGTATCTTCCAGAGGACGATTAGTAGCGAAATAATATCGTGATAGTCAAAAAGGTCTGGATCCTGTCGGAGAAAATAAAAGAAAACAACAAAACAAATCACAATTATTAAGAAAAGACAAAGAGATATATATTTACAAGAAAAGTAACGGCTTGATTGACGTCTATGCGTCAGGGACAAGCTTCCCATCCAATTTTCTTATAAACTGGCAAACAGGGTCTTTTTGAGTCAGATTCCCAGACTTAATTGTTGTCTTTCTTTTTGGAATTGTGTATGTAATTTGCGATGGCTATGTGAACATATCCACTGGGATGCGTCTCAAGAGTTAAGATATATCATCTAAAGACTCCTTACTCAAGCCATCCCTAATGAATTTAATTTTGTCTTCGCGATTATCAGACACCATTCCTAAAGAACGACAACGAGTATTGCAATTCCAGCGTGCACATTTGTAACAAACACCCATTTGTTTAGCTCTACGTTTCTTTGCATAGGTGCTTCTTCCAAAACCAGGCAGATGTGAAATAAAAGAGTCAGAAGACTCACCTGCCAATCGGACTCGTGCTTCAATTACCCAACGAATGTCATTAGGAATACCTTTGATCATCAGTAGTCTCATCCGTTCCAAGCGAGCTTTGTAGACTTTCATCAGAGATTTTTGAGGGAGAGAAGGAAATTGCTTGTGAAGATTTGCGAGAGCTTCTTCCATCGTGAAATGACTAAACTGCAAAATTAAACACACAAAATAAAACACACCAGATCACAATATATACAAAAATTGCATGGGTTGCCTCCCTGCGAGCGCTAAGTTTAAGTCGTCAGCTAGACGTGACTTCTCGAACGTTAGGCTAGATCTGAAAGTGTGACACTTTCTTTTGTCGTCGCTCAATGATTCTCCCCAGTAGTGCTTAACACGCTTGTTTTTAACCTTGAAAGTTTTGTTGGAGTCAGGATCATGTATCTCAACGGCTCTGTCTGGTAAAACCTTGGTGATCACAAATGGACCTGACCACCGTGATTTTGGCTTCCATGGGAAGAATTTCCCCCTTGATTTGTTTAACAGTACCTTCTGCCCTGGTTCCAGTTGTATGCGCACTATCTTCTCATCATGTCTTTTCCTTGCCTTTTCCTTGTACAATTTGGCATCCTCAAAAGGCTGTATGTGAAATTCCTCCAATTCGTTGAGCTGGTGGAACTTTTCTCTTCTGTTGCTTGTAGTGCAAGAATAGGCTTCTTCAGTACGTGCACTTTATCTTATCTTCAGGCTCCACAGGTAATTGACATGCTTTAAGTTTGTCAGTAGAACTTTGTCTTTCATCAGAGTTCTGAACGGTACTATGTATCACATCAAGTCTGAAACATTCCTCATTCTTTTCATCATCTGGGAATTCATGGCTTTGAAAACATGAATGTTACTTCTTGGTCTTGTACCGGGTTATGTTAGTTCTCCTTTTTGTACATCAATAATGGTTCGACCTGTAGCCAAGAATGGTCTCCCGAGGATGATTGGCACGTCTGCGTCTTCCTCCATATCAAGGACAATAAAATCTGCTGGGAAAATGAATTTGTCAACCTTGACCAGCACATCCTCAACTACGCCTCTTGGAAATACGAGCGTTCTATCAGCAAGTTGTAGTGAGACTGAAGTGGGCATTGTTTCTCCAATCTGTAATTCCTGAAAATAGAAAAAGCATCAAGTTAACACTAGCACCTAAATCACACAGAGCCTTACCGAAGTCATGTTCTCCTATGGTGCAAGGAACAGTGAACTGCCAGGATCTTTCAACTTTGGGGGAAGTTTTCCTCTGAATGATGGCGCTGCATTCTTCTGATAATGCTACTGTCTCGTAATCTCCCAATCTCCGCTTTCGTGAAAGAATGTCTTTCATGAATTTGGCATAGCTGGGCATTTGTTCCAACGCTTCTGCAAATGGAATGTTGATATGCAGCTTTTTGAAGATCTCCAGGAACGAGAAAACTGCTTGTCCATTTGTTCTTCTGAAGACGTTGAGGAAAAGGTGGAGGTGGAGTGATCTGTTCTTTTTCCTTTGCTTCTTTTTCCTCCATCTGTTGCTTTGTTTCTTTTGGAACTTCCTCAGCAGCTGTTTTTTGCTCCAACATCTTTGTTGATTTCAGTACCGCTTTTTAATATGATGGCATGACATTGCTCCTTCCCCATGTTCCTTGGATTTGGCTCTGTGTTGCTAGGAAGGGTACCTGGCGGTCTGTAACTCTGAGCATTTGCCAGTTGTCCAATTTGATTCTCCAGTGCTTTAATAGAAGCAGATTGACTTTGAATTAATGCTGCTTGGGATTGAAACATAGCATCATATCTTGCTGCTTGAGATTGAAACATAGTATCATATCTTGCTGCTTGAGAGTCGTGTTTTGCTTCTATCTTTTTCAAGTGGGTCAACACTTCTGTTATTCCTGGTTCATTTTCCTGCTCCTGGATTTTGTTATGTTGCTGGAATTCAGGTGGTGGATAGTTCTTTTGTCCTGAATTGTTGTTCCATGCGAAATTGAGATGATTCCTCCACCATGGGTTGTAGGTGTTGGAATATTGATTGTTCCCCTGTCTGTTGAAATTATTGACATAATTCACCATTTCTTCAAGTTTGTTCGACTCTGGTGCTCCTCCATATGGTGAACTTGTGGATCCAGTGGTAAGAGTCTCCATGAATTTACATATCTGATCTAGCTTGGCTTGACTGCTATATTGGCTCCACTTTCATAAATTCCTGCAATTTTTTGGATCATGCTCATTTCTGTTGGCCACAAGGAATTGTTGTTGGCCATCAAGGCTCCTCCAGCAGCAACATCGATTGTGGTTCTCATTATTCCAGAAAGCCCATTATATAATGTTTGGATTTGAAGTCATTTTGGAATCTCATGGTGAGGACATTTCCGGAGCAAATCTTTATACCTTTCCCAAGCTTCGCAGAGGGATTCTGAATCTTGTTGTACAAAGGATGTGATGTCATTCCTCAGTTTTCCGGTTCTGGCTGGTGGAAAGTACTTTGCAAGAAATTTGGTGGCTAAAGTGTTCCAAGTTGTGATGGAACCTGCTGGTAGTGAATGTAGCCAAGCTTTAGCTCTGTCCTTCAGGAGTATGGGAAAACACGCAATCTCATTGCTTCTTCTGCTTCTCGGTTGTAATTGAAAGTGCCGCAAACTTCCAGGAAGTTGCTGATGTGGGCATTAGGATCTTCAGTTGCATTCCCCCCAAACTGAACTGACTGCTGAATCATCTGAATGCATGTTTTGATGTCACCACTGCATTTGCTGGTAAGGGAGGAAGTACAATACAGGAAATGAGTCTGTCAACCACCGGAATGGTTCTGTCTCGAATGGGAATTGGTGGTGCAACCTCCAAAGGTTCAGGTTCCATGTTGACTAAAGCTTCTTGGCCTTCTCGCCTTTCCCTTCTCAACTGTCTGATGGTTCTTTCAATTCTAATGGGTCAAGCGGTCGAAGTTCAAAGCTTCTGGTTCGTCTCATGTAGTTTCTGAGAACCTGAAACACAAGAAAACAAAAACAATAAGTAAAAAGAAATTAGATACAAGTAACGTATCTAACCCCAAAACTAATAGTGAAAGATAAATAAGTCCCCGGCAACGGCGCCAAAAACTTGACCGGTGCTTACACACGCGTATAACGCAAGCGCACGTATCGTTCAAGTAGTATAAAAATATCGATCCCACGAGGACTTAATCTATCTAATCTATTATTTTATGAGGTCAAATGATTACTAGTATCTAACAGGTTGTTTGATTGATTTGAAATGGTGACGATTCTAAATTTAAAAACAAGTAAATAAAATTGTTCGAAAGTAGGTTTTAAGAAAATTCAATATTAAAAACTATCTAGGGTTTGATTTCTTCCAATATCATTTTAAAGATGAAGTGGTTATCTTAAAGTTGGGTAATATATTGATTTATTAACCTGGAACACTAAATTATGTGTAAGCCTCTGTCGATGGTCAGACACAAATACCCAGTTTAACCCAATTGAACCATATGTCTATGTCAACCAAATTATCTGGATTCATTAAGTTTAAGTTCCAATTATGGCTACCCCCGCCCGACAGGTATATGTCTATCCTGTAAGGAAATCTATTAAAGGGTTATCTATCCTCAAGGAAGATCGTGGACTATTGAGTCTAAGGTCTTAAACTTAAAATCCCTATGTCTAGTTCATTTTAAGTTTCCCAGTTCAATTTATTAATGGCCAGTTAATGAAAAAGCATTAAGATTAAGACTCAATAAATAAATCTTTATATTACCCAAGCTATAATCTAACCCCTTATAAACCGGTGATATTGGATTTCATCACAACCCCAGATAACTGGCTTAGTTACGACACATATTTACGGGTAGTAAAAAAACTTAAATAAAATAAAAGACATAAAGTAAAATACTGAAAATTAAATACTGAAAATTAAATGACGGAAAGTAAATGCTGAAATTAATACTGAAAATTAAATGCTGAAAAGTAATGCTGAAAGTAAATTGCTGAAAGTAAATGCTGAAAGTAAATTGCTGAAAAGTAAATTGCTGAAAAGTAAATGCTGAAAGTAAATTGCTGAAAAATAAATACTGAAAGTAATTGCTGAAAAGTAAATGCTGAAGTAAATTGCTGAAAATTAAAGAAAGAAAAGTACTATGCGTAAAGTAAATTACGTAAAGTAAAACTGAAAAGTAAAGAAAAGAAAATGCGAAAGCAGAAATTAATTACTGAAAGCTTTAAATAAACAAACAAGATACAATCTTCTTAGTATTCTTAAGGAATTCCTTAGAAGAAAGTATGAATTTTACAAATGAAATGGCTTGGTATTTATAGGCAAAATTTTGCCTCCATCAAATCATCCACCAAATCAATTATTAATTGCTCCACTAATTGCTCCACCAAATCCATTATTAATTGCTCCACTAATCTCTTATCATGTTTGGTGATGATTTGATAATTTTTATTATTTATTTATTAATTTATTTTTTGCTTTGAAAATGATTGAAAGTGACTTTAATAATTACACACACAACACACTTCTGGATGGTTCATCAATTTCGGGCATGAAATGTCAGAATTCGAAATTATTTTGTCTTTCAAAGCTGTAAATCTTTGAGTCTTCTTTAATCTGGAACTTGAATCAGCTCAATCCGATATCGGAGTAAAAGGTTATGCCCAAACTACGACAGATGCGCAAAATTGGAATTTCCAAAACTGCACTTCGTCAAAAACGCCCTTTCAAGTTTCCAATCTCCAAAATTAAAATATCAAGTCCAATAATTGCCCTTATTTGACCCATATTCGTCCTAAATGATTTCATTGAGATCCGATATTATTTTATCTGCAAAATAAACTAAACACATCAAAACGTTCATCAAACCCGAGAAACTAAACAAAATATTAAGTAAAGGGGCGGTAAATATTGATATATTTTCGCTCATCAACGCACGTTAGAAGATCGGCTGTGATGGTGACACGTGGCACGACGCACGTTAGCAAAGTCAAATTTTCTCAGATTCTGAATTGTGGACCCGACGCACGTTGCAAGTCAAATTTCTCAGATTCTGAATTGTTACCCGACGCACGTTAGCACTATTCGGCGCACGTTAGGCGTCGCGACGCCAAGGCTTGCCGTCGCAACGCGGACAAATCAAAATGCCCTTTGTTTTTTTCCATTTTCACTGTTTTGCTCCAAATCACCCTCCAGAATGTCCTGAAACTATTTATCTACAAAATAACACAAAACACATCAAAATATTCACAAAACTCAAGAAAGTAAAAAAATATATTAGGTTAAATGAGTGGGAAATAGTGATATAATTACCACTCATCATATAGACATGTAGGTGTTTATTTGATAAACACTGAATGACTCACTGAAGATTTCCTAATAGATAGTACACCAATGTCAATAGGAATCTTCTCGAGTTGAGCGAGCATAGTGGTCCTTCGACTTGAGATACCACAGTGGAATATATGAGTTATCCTCCACACTTTGATGGCAGTCACGTCATCGATATATTCATGATCAGACCTCCGCATGTTCATTGGGTGTGGACTGATGCTCATGATATCCAGTGCGTATCAAGATAGGATCTGTCAGTCCTGTGTACAGGGCATAGGCACCCTCACGTGTTTACGATCTAGTAAATCCATGGTCGTGGTATAACTTCAGAAATCAGTTCCGAGTGTTATTTAGAGATCATAAATTGAAAGTCGACTATTTTATACTTAACAGATTTGATGTTCTTATCTATATCCCATGTATAATATAGATAGCCTGTGACAGAGGGATTATACGTATGCAATGACCTAGACTTGCATAGTTTAGCGAGATTATCCGTGGTCGTCATAATTCATGAGTGTGTGAATTATGGACACGAAATTGGATTTCGTGACGGATAAACCTAAACTTAGAGAGTCCCACAATATAAAGTGTACTCGTTGAGCACTTGGGCAACGCGATATGAATAATATAGATTATTCTTAATACTTCATCAGATTAAATGAGTTAATTCGAATCGTTTAATCGGTTAAATGATAACACATGCATTAGAGGATTAGTCATTTAATAATTATTGTGTATTTGTATTTGATACATAATTTGATTAGATACACATTAATTAAGTGTCAAATGAGAGTTTGATACATACCATTTATATATGTGTATTTGTTATTTAATGTAAATAAAATACATATATAATAATAATATATATTAATTAATTATTTAAATATTTAAAAATTTTAATGTTAAATATTTGAATAATTAATTGATAAACTTTTTCATAATTATTATGAAATATGTTTAATTATTATTGGTGACACATGACATGATTTAATTAAGCTTTGTGTGTGCAAATTTGATTTGCTACTATAAAGTTTAATTTATTTAATATGATTAAAGTGTAAATGACCAAATGCCCTTATTTTACCCTAAGTCGGTCACTCCTTTTTTGTTTGAAAAATTTTGTTTTCTTCATTTGTATCCACCATGGCCGAGAGTCTCCAAAAGGAAATGGGTTCCATAGTTTCTTGATGATTGAAGGAAAGAAATTGAAGAAAATCAAGATAAAAGCTAAGGAAACAAGAGAATTAAAGGTAATGATTTATATCCCCAAGCTTAGAAATTATGTTTCTTGGTTCTTGATGATCTTATGAGATCCTAGGGTTTCTTCTTTTAATAAAATTTGGGGCTTTTGGTTGTGGTGGATGGAATTGGAATTGGTGATGCATGTGTGAAGTATTTTGGATGGAATTATTGTAATTATTGTCCAATTTGTTCATTTGATGACATGTTGCCATTCTAGAGTGTTATGACCACTCTTGTAATGCCTATAATTTTTCTTGGGTGGTTCATGTGTGGTGACTTTGATTGGTGTTTTGATTAATTGGATTAATCTTGAAAAATTGGATTTAAAGCATGAAATTTGATAATTTTCTGTTATGGATCAGATCTGGAATTGATTCTATTTTGGTGATGAAAATGATGTCGTTTGAATGTATTGGATGTGTTTTGGGAGTTGGAATAATTTCCGGAAATTATTTCGGAGTTGAAATAAGCAAAAACGGTGAAAAACGGCGTTACCTGGTGACTTTTGAGCCAACCGGGTGACGGCTGCCCAAACAGTGAATTGGTCACTGTTCGGGCAGCCCATGAACTGCCCTAACACTATTTTGGCTGGCTGACCTGGGCAGTCCCCGTAAGTGTTGGGTAGTCGGTTCGGTCAAAAACGTGTTTTGCGTCATTTTGCAGAAAAACGTTTTCGTAAAAGTTTCGCAACGTTTCTTATATATTTATGTCGTTATTTGATATCGAATAAATGTGTTTAGGTGAAATATAAATAAATTATTCATATTAGATATTGAATATTTTATTTGGTAATTTAAAAGTTTAAAATTACGATTTCGCCCCGACAGCGCTTCCGCTGCGCCCTTCGCCCGAAACCCCACAATATATATATTCAACAAATGATAATTATTTATCAATGTAAGATGTTATATGAATAACATAACACATGTAGGTTCCGTTATTGTCCTACGCTGATGCATCGGGTATCGACCTGCCCGGACATGTCAAAGTGGGTCGATGGGGCAACGCCCCCGAAAGAAAAACAAAATTCAAAGGTAAGGACTGATTTTGTGTAATATATATATATATATATATGCATTCCATTGTTGCGATAATGAGAGTCAGAGACATAAAGATGTATTCTGATTAATATTGTCGCGACAATGAAACGCTGATGCAAAAAGGGTTTTCTAACTGATATTGTCGCAACAATGAGAAACACGTGCATATTGTCGCGACAATGACTTGTCATTGGCGCGATAATGAGATGCAGTTACAGGAAACAACATGACAAAAAAATGTCTTTGGAGGCAAATCTTTGATTGCATATATATATGGCACGGAAGTTGATCATTTTATATGAAAATTTTATATTAAAGTTCTCATGTAGAGATTCACAAAGTGTTGTGTTGCATCATCTAAGTTTTGTTGTATGTATGTGATTTGTATATGTTGTCTATAATTTGTTATAATCATTTAGACATCATCATTCAATTAAATTTTCACTAACATACAATCCATAGAACATAAACATGGAGACTTAGAAAAACCTGAAAATGATTGAAGAAGATTGAAAAACTAGACCCAAGTCGAGTTGCCTTTGTCCTTAAGAACTTATTAGCCCCGCCTCGGTGCTCTACGAATTACTTGTGACTAATATTTTTCCCATGATTACTTGGTTGCTTCTTGTAGAATGGGCACTCTTTCTCCAAGAACTTAAACTTGAAAATTGTGGAACTCTCTCTTATTTTACTCTCTAATATGTCTCTATTTTCTCACAAAATAAAATATCTAATGAACCTAAAGACTCCTTTATATGGCTGAATTTGTGCCTTTGTAGGCACCCTTTGGTTTATGGTACAACATTCCTAAAGGTTATACCCCTTCCAAATGACCTTTAAAGTCTAGAGATCATTCATTCACTTTAGGATATGTCCATTCATCAATTCCCAATAATGTTACTTTTTCTGATATTTCCTCTCTCTATATATATATATATATATATATATAAGAAAATTTCCTATAGTATCTCATAGTGAATTTTTCTGCAACCCTTACAATATATAGTGGGGGTAAATATTATTTTAAGAAAATATCATACACGTTTCAAAATTAGATTCTCTACTGCAATTTCCCCAACAAGTACTCCATGTTAGTGCCGTGGATCTGGCTCCGTGTATCTGCTTCGAAAATGCTACCTTTATTCTAATTTTTTTCTAAACAAATAAAATTGTACAACACCTCTAACTGGCTAGCAAATCAGTAGATAAATAGGAGTAAATATGTATATATTTACCACATATCACTGTTGCTCATGAGTAAGGAGAGTGGGGTTAGTCATTAGTGTTCTTCTAAAGGGAGCTTCTCAAAATAAGCATAGGTAATTGGTAATTTGACTAGGATGGCCCAGAAGCAGAACACAAGGGGCCAGAAAGATATTTTTTTTCTTTTGAAAGAAAAGATCATGTAAAGGGAATTTCAGAATGTTTACAGTGGTCTCCAAAATTTAGAAGGTGACAAAGACGAGTCCTGAAACAGAGATTTAGCCATTAAAAGGACACCACCTGTTGTTCTTCAATTATTTTATCTTTTATTTTGCACAATGAATCATAGTCTGGCACAGCTAACACGCCATGCCAGTTAGAGAATTCGTTGGAATTGTATAATCAATCTCATCCACGAACGTGATATGTCCAAGGCCATTAGCAGATTAGTCTCTAATGAATAAAATATAAATATTTTATTGCGTCCCGTTTACTCAAGAAGTCAAGATGGCCGAGTTGGTCTAAGGCGCCAGTTTCAGGTACTGGTCCGAAAAGGGCATGGGTCGAATCCCATTCTTGACAGAATTTTATTTTTTTATTTTAATTGGTTGTTCAATAAATTCCAAATATTATTGTATTATGATGAAAACAATAAACAATAAGACAGATTACATAAAGAAAATGAAACCTTTTGCATTTGAGGCACAATGAATGATAGCATTTAATGATTCAACACAAACATTTCAGATTTTTAGTTGTAACTTACAACACTTTGCATTCCTTGGGGGCCATGGCCCCCTGGTACTGTCTTACCCTGATTTGTGTTGGGAAACTTCTAAGGGCACGGTGGCACAGGTCCCGGGATTAGTCAAGGTGCGCGTAAGCTGAACCGTACACCCGGTTAGCAAAAAAAAAAAAACTTACAAAACTGTGTGTTCCACTTCCTTTTCAGATATCAGACCCCCCAATTAATTCTTCTCTTCCTTAGACTTTCTACAAAAAAATAACCCCAAGAATTCACTTCCAAAAGCTATACAAATAAACAAACAATGTTGACAAACACAAACAGTAAGCCAAGTTAGCATGAGACCTGCCTTCTCCCATCACTTCAAATCCTTGTAGCACATTCACACCCATACCCAACAAAATGGTGATATGACTTCCTAAACTTGTTTGTGGTCTTTGGCCTAAACAACAACGCTAGTGTCTGCAATGCTCCCAAGCAAATAGCTGCGAACCCCAGCTTCCGGTGCAGCCCATTATACAACCCAGGTGACAGATCTCGCCTTATTCCAATGGGAAAAACCCAGTCTATGCTAGAAATCTGATTGAGATCCTAGAAATCCCATATGAAGAAGCCAGAAATGATCCTAGTCCAAAAACCCCCTTCAGTTTCCCGTATCGGAAACAGTAACAAATCGAAACGTAACAAAAACGCTAAGAAACGTCTCTGAAACGTTTCTAATCAAGTAATTTTAAATGAAAAAGAGGAAACGTATGTGAAACGTGTTGGAAACGTGAACTTAAAGAAAATGTTTCAGGCACTAATTGTTGGACAATTATGACCCATAACATCACTATTTGTAAAAGACATTGTGGTTTTTGTACAAATTAACTATGTGACAAAGGAAATTACTATTTTATCAATTTTTGTAATTAGATTACTTGAATATATAAATGATAAAAGTTCTTATGATTAGTTCCGGATTGATAAGATATGAGACAATATCAATTCACGAAAGGTTTAATCATTAAATATCCCTAGTCGTAGTATTATCGAGACTGAACATCGATAATGCGGAATAAGCTAGTATTACACTTGTGCGCGTTATGGAAGCGTAACGGCATAGTTCTCATATATTTGGGTATTGGATACTCATGCAAGTGTAATAGGACGTTCTGTTTGCCGATGGTACGAAATAGCTCTTCGCTCTGGATAGACCCTCAGAGAATCTCATTGGTAGTATGATTATGTGTCTATGGGAATCCGAATCAGGGTAGATGTATTTGGCTTAACCTGAGACTTACATCGCTAATACTTGCGACAATCATACGCTTTGGTTTTGGTCGTTCGGGGGCTTAAACAGGTTCTGTATACGCCTCTTCTGGGTTTTATTGAGATCATCATGAAGTTATTGGGTGTGATGTCAAGATGGAAGTGTCACTTCAGTCATATGGAGATGATGATCACATAGGATACAGAACTGATACTCTAATATGTTGCAACTATCGGATAATATGACAAGGTCATGATTATCCAATTAAAGAGACTAGTTGCTAGTGATTCGATATATGTTTCGTACATGGCAGACACAATTATAGCCCCAGGCCTAGCATGTGACATCCGATACTGGATCGTAATACGCAATACTTAGTATACTACGCTTGATAAAGATTATGTATTCCTTAAAAGAATATTTCTGGAGAATTCGGTAAGAACGTGGTACGGGGTATGCATGTGTTCGGATAGTCCGACGACCGGATTTACAGCCAATATATCCAGGAATCTCATGGGTCACTTCCCAAAGATTCCCCGATGACGTTTGACTCGTACAGAATTAATCTAGGATTAATTATAAAAGAGAGAAAATTAATCTAGGATTGATTTCGGCAAGAATTTATCTGGGATAAAATTGATTAGAAGAGAGAGAACGATTAATTGGAATTAATCGATTAAATAATATATTCAATATTAATTGAAATTAGATTTCAATGCGGAATTAAAATGGATTTTAATTCGGGCAAACGAATTAATTTAGAATTAATTCGTAAGCGATTTAATAATAATGTCGCAACGGTAAATTCGTTAATTCGGAATAAACGAACCCGGGCCCGAGTGAAGTTGTGTGTTTGATTGTTCGACTTAAATTCGAAAATTTACAAGTGGTGGGACCCACTTGACTTACATCACTAGTTTGACTAGTGATGGAAGTAGTTGATGGTTGAGTGAAAATCTTGCATTGCTTGTCTTTTACTCAACCAAAGTCCAACACACTTTGTATTTCTTTTGAAATGACTTATACCAACTTTGAGTTTTTGGTATTTGTAAATTGATTTTTTGAAATCAAATACACACACAAAATCAAAAATTCTCTCTCCCTTCTCTTGCAAAAGCCGAGAACCCTCATCACTCACTAGAAATTTTGCTTCAAAATTTTTTCAAGCTAGCACTATCAAAGAGTCATTCAAGGTGATAGGGAAACCAATCCTAGAGTTTGGAACACAAAGAAAGGACTGGAGCTCTTCACCAACACAAAAAGTTTTGAACTTCATACTTCCATCAATCCGCTCAATGTAAGTTTTTCCGCAACTTCTTTGAGTATTCACACACATATCATGATTAGAGATCCTTGGCATGTTCTAGGAACACCTACAATGGTATCAGAGCATTTTCTAAGCATGAAATGAGTTTAGGGTTTATATACTATAATTTTGGGTTTTTATATTTTGAGCATGATTTCTTCAAATTGGTTGTTTGGATGAGCTTGCATGATGTGAATTAGATTTATGAATCTTAAAATTTGAGAAAATGGATTGGATAAAATTTTCCCTAATTTCCTTAACATGGCCGAACATAACCCTTGTAGTGTTCATAGTGATTTTTTGATTTAGAGCCATTGGATGTTTTAAAGCATGAAATAAATTGATTGTTGATTTAATTAGATTGAAATCAAATTGATTGTAATTTTATGCCTAAAATCGTTAGCCTTAGCATGTTATTATTGATTGATTTTGCTTCATTATGTTGGACATGAATTGAATATGTTAAAGCATGATTAATTAGTTTAAGTGATGTTTTGGAAATATTTGTTTTAACTAATTAATTATGACTATATTACACTTTAATTAAAATAATGTGAAATTTGGAATTTTATATTAATTAAAATTAGTCTTTAATTTTGAATTGGGCTAATATTGTTGTATTTGGGCTTAATGGCTTGGTTGGCCAAGTTTGGTTTAGGACATTGGATTGCATCCAAATTGGACCTAAAATCATTTCATAAAGTCCAAATAGAATAATTGGGCCTTTAAATAATTTAATTGGGCCTAATGGGGACTAAATTATTTTTTGGCTAAAAGGGTGATTCCTTATTGGGCTTTGGTTGCCAAAGCTCATGCCTTAAGAATTAATTAAAAGCCCATTGGACTTTAATTAAATTGACTTGATGTTAATTGGGCCTTTGAGACCCATTAGAGATTGGATTTAGAATCTAAGTCTAAAAGGCACACAAATAAGTGTAATTGTTTAATTTGGATTAAATTAGAATTAATATTGAATACAAATTAAATGGATTTTAAATTGTAGTTCGATATAATTCAAGAATACGCATTTTGAGTACTTATTCTTAAACGAGTTGGACTCGCGCAAATCAAATCGTTGTTTGAACATTGGATGATCATTAATTCAAAGATTAATTAATTTGTATTAGATTGATTGAATAACATGCTTTGTGTGAATACATGAATGTATGGTATGAATAGGTATATCAGATGGATATTAGAAGGGTGAGGGCAATTTTGGAAATTATTGTAATAAATTTAGAATTTATTAAATTTGGACCTACGTGTCCAGCCTTTTATCTCTTGACTCTTTTTATTTTCTCTTCTCACCAATTCCCCTCAATGTTAATGAGGTTCTTTATTGTATTATGTAATTGGTAGAAGTTAGAATAGTGCTAGCGGGAGAGAGGAACTGGAGAGATTTTGTTCTATGAAACAATTTGTTAAATATCCATCCGCATATCATTATTATTTTTTCGCGCTTTATTATGCTTTTAGATTGCATGCTAAGGGTGTGGTGAAAAAAAAGACCTAATCAAAGATAATAATTGGTT
>SKCR01042178.1:0-58356 GCA_019454045.1 Zanthoxylum bungeanum
TTTAAAACAATTAATAATATATATAGCATAATTTATGGTGTTTTGCTAATGTATCCCGTGTATAGATACATGCGCATTGAAATTGAAATGATTGTCATTCTTAAAATTTTTATCATTAAATTTAAAATTTTTATCTGTTGTAAATTAGATGGTCCCTTATACACTTTATTTAATATTTTAGTTTGTCACACATTGCTTAGGGATAATAATCTTAACATAATCTCTCTCTATAAATAAAGAGTAAATCTTGTATAATAAAATCATTCAGAATCAATAAGAAAAGCTTGTAGCTTTCCAATGTATATTTCTCTTCATCTATTTCTCTTTTATTTTATAACACTTTATCAGCACGATTCGCTATAATAAAAAACGAATCATCATATGCGAAGGCCTAAAGCCAATTTGCTATAATTAGAAGCCATGAATATGACTTATAGTTTACATGCAGCTTCTGTTCATGATCAAAGCCAAAAGAAAAATCATTATGATTTATGATTGATATGAGGCTTGTGATTGTAATCAAATCGAAAGCCAAATCATGGAGGCTTAAGATTTATATGTGATTTTTGATTTGTATGCTTAATTATTATGTTGTCTGAATCCAAATTCTTATTATTTTTTAAAGATTACAACTTGAAGTTTTGCTGTATAAATAAATCAGAACCTGAAAATCTGAATTTCAATATTAAAATTAGAACCCATAATTCTAATTCAGAACCTGAAGTTCTGAATCTCAACATTAAAAATTAGAACCCATAGTTCTAATTCAGAACCTGAAGTTCTGAATCTCAACATTAAAATTAGATCCCGTAGTTCTAATTCAGAACTTGAAGTTCTGAATCTCAATATTAAAATTTGAACACTTAGTTCTAATTCGAAACCTGAAGTTCTGAATCTCAATATTAAAATTAGAACCTGATGAGTGGAAAATATATCAATATTTACCACTTTTTTTACTTAATATTTTGTTTAGTTTCTCGGGTTTGATAACGTTTTAATGTGTTTTAGTTTATTTTGCAGATAAACTAATATTGAGACTCAATGAAATCATTTAGGACGAAATATGTGTCAAATAAGGGCAAAAATTGGACTTGACATATTAATTTTGGAGATTGGAAACTTGAAAGAGCGTTCCAATAAAGTGCAGTTTCGGAAATTCCAATTTTACGTAATTGTCGTATTTTGGGCATAAATTTTTACTCCTATATCGAATTGAGATGATTCAAGTTCCAGATTAAAGAGGACTCAAAGATCTACAACTTTGAAGAACAAAATAATTTCAAATTCTGAAGATTGCATGACCGAATTGATGAAACATCCGGAAGTGTGTTATGTGTAATTATTAAAGTCATTTTCAAAGCAAAATAATAATAATAATAATAAAAATAGTCAAACTCCCACCAAACATGATAGCAATTAATAATGGATTTGGTGGAGCAATTAGTGGAGCAATTAATAATGGATTTGGTGGAGGCAAAATTTTGCCTATAAATACCAAGCCATTTCATTTGTAAATGCATACTTTATTCTTTGAAATTCCTTAAGAATAACTAAGAAAATTGTATCTTGTTTGTTTATTTGCAGCTTTCAGTAATTAATTTCCGCTTTCGCACTTTCTTTTCTTTACTTTTCAGTTTTTATTTTCCTCAATTAACTTTTACGCACAGTACTTTCCTTTCTTTACTTTTTCAGTTTTTACTTTTCAAGCAATGAGGAGGTAACTCCCCCTTGCTAAGGTAAAAGGTAAAACTTTTATTATTGCTATTTAGATTAATCTCCTCTAATTATAATATAATAATTATTTAAAATCTGACTTAACGAGGATACCGCTATATTGGTCGGTTGGAAATTAATTATAAATTGGTTTTAACCCGACTAAGTATGAATATTGCTTAGTTGGTCGGTTGGTAATTAATTATTGATTTGACTTAATCAGGATACCGCCTATATGGCTGGTTGGTAATTATCACGCAAAGTTAATATATTATATTAAGAGAGATATCTAAAATAGTAGTAATAAAAGTGGATCATTTTGCCTTAGCATTTTCTTTTATTGTACTTTTACTTTATTTACTTTTCAGCAATTTACTTTTCAGCATTTACTTTTCAGCAATTTACTTTTCAGCATTTACTTTTCAGTGTTTAATTTTCAGTATTTAATTTCAGCATTTACTTTCCGTCATTTACTTTTCAGTATTTAATTTCCAGCAATTTACTTTATGTCTTTTATTTTATTTAAGCTTTTACTACCCATAAATATGTGTCGTAACTAAGTCAATTATCTAGGGTTGTGATGAAATCCAATATCACCGGTTTATAAGGGGTTAAATTACAGTTTGGGTAATATAAAGGTTTATTTATTGAGCCTTAATCCTAATGCTTTTTATTAACTGGCCATTAATAAAATTGAACTGGTAAACTTAAAATGAACATGGAAAAGAGATTTTTGGTTAAACACCTTAGACTTAATAGCCCACGATCTTCCTTGAGGATAGATAACCCTTTAATAGATTTCCTTACATGATAGGAATATACCTGACGGGAGGGGGTAGCCATAATTGGAACTTAATCTTAATGGATTCAGATAACTTGGTCAACATAGGAATATGATTAATTGGGTTATACTGGGTATTTATATTTGACCATCGGAAGAGGCTTTTACATAATTTCGTGTTCCAGGTTAATAAACCAGTATATTACATAAACGTAAAATAACCACTTCATCTTTTAAAAAGATATTGGAAGGATTCACAACCCTATATAGTTTTATAAATTTGAATTTTCTTCAATATACTTTCAAGCAATTTTATTTACTTGTTTTAAGTTTTAAAGTCACCACCCAATCAAACAATCAATCCATTAGAACTTGTAAAAATTTGGCTTCATTAATTAATAGCTTAGGTATTAAGTCCTCGATGGATCGATACTTTTTTATACTACTTGAACGATATGTGCGCTTGCGTTATAAGCGTGTGATTACACCGGTCAAGTTTTTGACGCCGTTGTCAGAGACTTATTTATCTTTCACTATTAGTTTTGGGGTTGGATACTTGTATCTAATTTCTTTTTACTTATTTTTTTTTTGTTTTCTTGTGTTTCAGGTTCTCAGACACTACATGAGACTAACCAGAAGCTTTGAACTTCGACCGCTTGACCCAGAGATTTAAAGAACCATCAGACAGTTGAGAAGGGAAAGGCGAGAAGGCCAAGAAGCAATCGTTAACATGGAACCTAAACCTTTAGAAGTTTCACCACCAATTCCCATTCGAGGCAGAACCATTCCAGTGGTGGACGACCTCATTTCCTGTATTGTACTTCCTCACTTACCAGCAAATGCGTGTGACATCAAAACATGCATTCAGATGATTCAGTAGTCAATACAGTTTGGGGGGAATGCAACTGAAGATCCTAATGCCCACATCAGCAACTTCCAGGAAGTTTGCGGCACTTTCAATTACAATAGAGCATCAGAAAAGGCAATGAGACTGCGAGTTTTTCCATATTCCTTGAAAGACGGAGCAAAAGTTTGGCTACATTCACTACCAGCAGGTTCCATCACAACTTGGAACACTTTAGCCACCAAATTCCTTGCAAAGTACTTTCCACCAGTCATAACAGCAAAACTGAGAAATGACATCACATCATTTGTACAACTTGACTCGGAAACTCTATACGAAGCTTGGAAAGGTATAAAGTTTTGCTCCAGAAATGTCCTCACCATGAGATTCCAAAATGGCTTCAAGTCCAAACTTTCTCTAATGGACTTTCTGGACTGATGAGAACCACAATTGATGCTGCTGCTGGAGGAGCTTTGATGGCAAAAGGAGAAGATCAAGCCTGGGACTTAATCGAAGAAATGGCTAACAATAATTCATTGTGGCCAACACAAAGGAGCATGATTCAACGAATTATAAGAATTTATGAAGTTGGAGCTAACTCAGCATTGAATACTAAGTTGGAGAAAATGTGTAAAAGCCTGGAAACACTTAGCACGCAAGTTGTAAACATCGCCAGAGCCACAAGTTCACCATATGGAGGAGCACCAGAGCCAAACCAACATGAAGAAACAGTGAACTATGTCAACAGATAGGGGAACAATCCATATTCCAACACCTATAACCCATGGTGGAGGAATCATCCTATTTTTCATGGAGTAACAATTCAGGGCAAAAGAACATTCCACCACCTGACAGTTTCACAGTTCCTTGCACCATTAGAGAACATTATATCAGTATGGTTTTATGTGATTTAGGTGCAAGTGTTAATTTAATGCATTTTTCTATTTACAAGAAACTGCAAATTGGAGAAGCAATGCCTACCTCAGTCTCTTTGAAACTAACTGATCGAACGCTCGTATTTCCGAGAGGTGTTATTGAAGATGTGCTGGTCAAAGTCGACAAACTCATTCTCTCAGCAGATTTCATTAGCCTTGACATGGAAGAAGACAAAGATGTTCATATCATCCTTGGTAGACCATTCTTGGCTACAGGTCAAACTGTGATTAATGTGCAAAAAGGAGAACTAACTATGAAAGTGCAGGACCAAGAAGTTACCTTTAATGTTTTCAAAGCCATGAAATTCCTGAGTGATGAAAAAGAGGAAGAATATTTCAGAATTGATGTTGTTGATAGTATCATTCAGGATACTAATACAATTCCCAAAGATAAACTTGAAGCTTGCATCACCAACATGACTGACAGCGAGCTAGATGCTGAAATTCTGGAATGTATCAACTATCTTGACAAGCCATTCCGATTCAAATCGACACCACCAATGGAAAGTCTGGAACTTCTGAAGAAAGATCGAATCAAGCCCTCAATTGAAGAACCACCGCAGCTAGAGCTGAAGCTATTGCCGAGTCATCTCAGGTATGCATTTCTTGGAAACTCTTTTGAATTACCTATTATTATTTCTTCTTCGCTAACTTTAGAGCAGGAAGAAAAGTTACTGAGAGTGTTACGAGAACACAAAAGAGCCATTGGCTGGACTATAGCAGACATCCGAGGCATTAGTCCATCATTTTGCATGCATAAAATCCGGATTAATGATGAGTACAAACCCACAGTGGAGCATCAACAAAGACTCAATCCAATCATGAACGAGGTCGTGAAGAAATAAATCATCAAATGGTTGGATGCTGGCATCATCTACCCCATCTCAGACAGTAGTTGGGCGAGTCCTATGCAGTGTATACCAAAGAAAGAAGGAATTACTGTTGTCACAAATGAAAAGAACGAGTTGATTCCAACAAGAACGCTTACTGGATGAAGAGTATGCATGGACTACCAAAAACTGAACAAAGCAACGAGGAAAGACCATTTTCCGCTGCCATTCATTGATCAGATGTTAGAAAGACTGGTGGGACATAAGTACTATTGCTTTTTGGATGGATATTCGGGGTACAATCAGATTGTCATCGTCCCAGAAGATCAGGAGAAAACCACTTTTACATGTCAGTATGGTACTTTTGCTTTCCGAAGAATGCCATTTGGACTATGTAATGCTCCTGCCACATTCCAACGTTGCATGATGGCCATCTTCTCAGACATGCTGGAGCAGAGTATGGAGGTTTTTATGGATGACTTCTCTGTGTTTGGAGATTCTTTCGACCACTGCTTGCAAAATCTGGAACAGATGTTACAAAGATGTGAAGATACCAACCTGGTACTCAACTGATAGAAATTCCATTTCATGGTATAAGAAGGCATCGTCCTAGGATATCGGATCTCACAAAAGGGAATCGAGGTAGACAAAGCAAAGATCCAAACAATTGAAAAACTACCTTCACCCACATCTGTCAAAGGAATTCGAAGTTTTCTCGGACATGTTGGCTTTTACAGGAGATTTATCAAAGACTTCTCAAAGATTGCTAAACCTATGTGCAATCTTCTGGAGAAAGATATGCCTTTCAACTTCACCAAAGAATTTCAGGAAGCCTTTGAGATCCTAAAATAGAAGCTGGTCTCTTCCCCCATCATAGTAGCATCGGACTGGACCCTTCCATTTGAGGTGATGTGCGATGCTAGTGATTTTGCTGTAGGTGCAGTTTTGGGACAACGCAAAGCAAAGATTTTCCATGCCATTTACTACTCCAACAGAACTCTGAATGAAGTTCAACTCAACTACACAACCACTGAAAATGAGTTGCTTGCATGTGTGTTCACTTTTGACAAATTTCGATCTTATCTGGTAGGTCCCAAGGTAGTTGTCTACATAGATCATTTAGCAATCAAGTATCTGATCGAGAAGAAAGATGCCAAACCCAGATTGATCCGTCGAATACTTCTTATGCAAGAATTTGACATGGAGATCAGAGACAGGAAAAGGACAGAAAACCAAGTGGCAGATCATTTATCGAGGCTTGAGAATGGAGAAACAGCTGGCAAAGAACTGACAATCAAAGAAACTTTTTCCAGATGAACAGTTATTTGCCATGAAACAACACGATGTCCCTTGGTATGCTGACTATGTAAACTACATAGTGTCAGGAAAATGGTCGTTGGAATGGACAACTCAGCAACGAAAGAATTTCTTCAAAGAAGTCAAGCACTATGTCTAGGATGAGTCGTACATGTTCAAACAATGTGCTGATCAATTATTGAGACGGTGTGTTCCGCAGGAGGAAGTCAACAATGTCTTGCAACATTGTCATTCATCACCATATGGCGGACACTTCAGTGGAAACAAAACTGCAGCCAAAGTCCTACAATCAGGTTTGTTCTGGCCCACTCTTTTTAAAGATGCTTATATATTTGCTATTCAATGTGACAGGTGCCAAAGAACGGGAAATATTTCCAGGAGAAATAAAGGACCTCTGCAAAATATTCTGGAAGTAGAGATATTTGATGTGTGGGGTATTGATTTTATGGGAGCCTTTGTTCCATCATTTAGAAACATGTACATACTGGTTGTCGTAGATTACGTCTCCAAATGGGTTAAAGTAATTGCACTGCCATCCAATGATTCAAAGGTGGTGATCAAGTTCCTTAAAAAGAATATTTCCACTCGCTTCAGAACACCTCGGGTGATTATCAGCGATGGTGGCACACATTTCTGCAACAGATACTTCGATACACTCCTATCCAAATACAGAGTTACTCATAAAGTTGCCACAGTTTACCATCCACAGTCAAACGGACAATTTGAAGTTTCAAATAGGGAGATCAAAAGAATCTTGGAGAAAACCATTGGATCAACAATGAAGGACTGGTCTGAAAAACTGGATGACGCATTATGGGCCTACCGGACAGCTTACAAGACACCTATTGGTATGTCCCCATATCGAATGGTATTTGGGAAAGCGTGCCATCTACCAGTTGAGCTTGAACACAAGGCGTACTGGGCACTGAATAAGTTGAATCTTGATCCACAAGCTGTGGAGAGAAACGACTCCACCAACTCAACGAATTGGAGGAATTTCGCTTACATGCTTATGAGAATGCCAAACTGTACAAAGAGAAGACCAATAAATGGCATGACAAAAAATAGTGCGCAAACAATTGAAACCAGGGCAGCAAGTGTTATTGTACTATTCAAGGTTGAAACTTTTTCCTGGAAAGCTGAAATCAAAATGGTCAGGTCCATTTGTGATTACTCAGGTGTTACCCTACTGAGTTGTTGAGATATACAATCCCAAGTCGAACAACACATTCAAAGTTAATAGCCAGCGTGTCAAGCACTACTGGGGAGAATCATTTGAGCGATAAAAAAAAGTGTAACACTTTCAGATCCAGCCTAACGTTCGGGCAGTCATGTCTAGCTGACGACGTTAAATTTAGCGCTAGCTGGGAGGCAACCCATGCAAATTTGTGTATATATTGTGATCTGGTGTGTTTTATTTTTGTGTGTTTAATTTGTGTAGGTAAAGTCAAATTTCATGATGGAAGAAGTTCTCGCAAATCTTCACAAGCAATTTCAAAATTCTCTGATGAAAGTTTACAAAGCTCGCTTGGAACGGATGAGATTCCTGATGATCAAAGGTATTCCTACTGACATTCGTTGGATTATTGAAGCACATGTCCGATTGGCAGATGAGTCTTCTGACTTTTTTATTTCACATCTGCCTGGTTTAGGAAGAAGCACCTATGCTAAAAAGAGAAGAGCTAAAAGAATAAGTGTTTGTTATAAATGTGCTCGCATGACATGTAATACTCGTTGTCGTTCTTTAGGAATGATGTCTGATAACAGTGAAAATAAGATTAATTTCATTAGGGATTGTTTGAGTAAGGAGTCTTTGGATGACATATCTAAAACTCTTGAGACGCATCCCAGTGGATATGTGTATCACTAAATTCGCATGTTATATGCAAAATTCCGTAAAGAAAGACAACAATTAAGTCTCGGGAATCCGACTCTAAAAGACCCTATTTTCCAATTTATAAGAAAATTGGATATGAAGCTTGTCCCTGACGCATAGACGTCATTCAAGCCGTTACATTATTGTAAATATTATATCTCTTTGTCTTTTCCTAATAATTGTGATTTGTTTTGTTATTTTCTCCGACAGGATCTAGGCTACTTTTTGACCTTTCACGATTTACTATTTTGCTATTAATCTTCATTTGGAAGATACTTGTGCTATTATTACTCACCCAATTCAGGTTCTATAAATTCAACTCATCATTGCACATTTGAAGGCATCCAGATAAAAATGGAAGCTACTTCAAGAAGACGGGTTGAAAACATCTGTGTGTTTTGCGGTACCAGTGTTGATATTAAACCAGAATACGTAACAGTGGCACATAAATTGGGTCGAGTCATTGCTGCAAGGAATATGTACTTAGTATATGGCGGTGGAAATCTTGGACTAATGAGGATCGTTTCAAAGGCTGTACATGATGAAGACAGTCAAGTCTTGGGAATCATCCCAAAACTCTTGGCGGAGGCGAATCTTATTGGATCATCAAACAGCGAGGAACTAATCGTGCCAGGCATGTCTGAAAGACTGGTAGAGATGATTAACCATGCTGATGCTTTTATTGCTTTTCCAGAAGGCTTGGGCACGATGGAGGAAATATTTACTGTACTATCTTGGGCAAACTTGAACATACACTAGAAACCGCTTGGACTGTACAATATTGATGGATTTTATGATTTTCTTTGTGTGTTTCTTGATGATGCCCGGAGAAATGGGTTCGTGTCAAAGCCTGTAAAAGAACTCATCTTTACTGCCAGAACTGCCCCATATTTAATTGACCAAATCTTAGCATTTGAACCTCAAATTGACCCCATTCTTTCCAAGATAAACTGGTCCGATAATGATCGTGGTAAGAGGCGTCGGATAAATCTGGATCTTAACCTTTAAATTTTCATTTAGATATAGAATTTCAGCTAACCAGGTACGGTTTTCTAAACTCTTATTCTATTGTTTAAGATATTGGGGACAATGTCTCATTTAGGTTTGGGGGAGGAGAATAGTTAATTTGTATCTTGTTTTTATTGTTTTATTTTTAGTCAAAATTTTTCGAAAAAGCAAAAATAAATTGAAAAATTTTATAAAAACCAAAAAAAATATTTTGTATTTTTGTATTTTTATTTGATTAATCAAGTGAAATTGGTGTGAGATAGTTGTGTAAGGAATTTCCATTCCTGAGACGTATCTCAACCTATTTCGGAACAAGTTAATTTTTGTTTATTTCCTTTTAAATTATTTAATTTGTGAATTCTCCATTATACTGACTAAAATGAATCTTTATATGCTCAGTTGACAGATATTATCAGCATACATGGTAACATACAGACATGAGCTGTAATTGAAAAGTTTGTAATATTCAGTGCTCTAGTTTAATTGGAGGAAACATCTATAAAAAGCGATGGAGTAAAAAAAAAGTCATAGATCCGAGTTATTAAGTCTGTAAGGGTGTTTTAACACCTAGTGCCCTAAAACCAACTGGTTTGGGAGTCACTGGCCCAACACTCATTACATGGATCGAAGATGTTGTAAAAAAATACATTTATATCGGAAATCTGAGTAATTAAGTCGTAGGGGTGTCTTAACACCTAGTGCCCTAAAGCCAACTGGTTTGGGAGTCACTGGCCCAAAACTTGCTACATAGATGTAAGATATTGTATATAAATAAAAAAAAATCAAAAATCAAAGAAAACAAAATCAGAAAAATATTCCATTGCTAAAAAAGGTGTGTATTCTGATAAAACTTTAGGACAAAAATATTACTCTCTTCTCAACTACACTCGTGACTATTGTGGGCAAAATGAGTTGATTATATTTTTTTGACTAAGTATATGGAGAATGGTAAAAAATAATCGGAGAATTTACTTATTCGGTAATTTAAAAAGAAACAAAACAACTATTGACTTGGATTAGAAGTTTCATCTGTTTAGTCACTAATTTCTTTATTCTCTTTTCTTTTGTCTTTTTGCTTTTATGTGTATTTGTTTTATTATCTTTTTACTTTTGTAAAATGTTTGTGGGTATCGTTGCTGTAAGCCCTCACGAGACTACAACTCGTCCAATAGGGACACCTAGGGGTTTAAAGGCTTGTTGCATACGCTAAATGCAACCGTGATCCATACGAAAGTGGCTTCGTTTAATTTTAATTGTTTCTTGTATTTTATTTTATTGTTTTGCTCGAAGACTAGCAAAATGTTAGGTTTGGGGGTGTGATGAGTGAAAAATATATCAATATTTACCGCCCCTTTTACTTAATATTTTGTTTAGTTTCTCGGGTTTGATGAACGTTTTGATGTGTTTTAGTTTATTTTGCAGATAAAATAATATTGGGACTCAATAAAATCATTTAGGATGAAATGTGAGTCAAATAAGGGCAAAAATTGGACTTGACATATTAATTTTGGAGATTGGAAAATTGAAAGGGCGTTCTAACAAAGTGCAGTTTCGGAAATTCTAATTTTACACAATTGTCGTATTTTGGGCATACATTTTTACTCTGATATCGGATTGAGCGGATTCAAGTTCCAGATTAAAGAAGACTCAAAGATCTACAACTTTGAAGAACAAAATAATTTCAAATTCTGAAGATTACATGACCGAATTGATAAAACATCCAAAAGTGTGTTATGTGTAATTATTAAAGTCATTTTCAAAGCAAAAAAAAAAAAAATTAATAATAAAAATAGTCAAACTCCCACCAAACATGATAGTAATTAATAATGGATTTGGTGGAGTAATTAGTGGCGTAATTAGTGAAGCAATTAATAATGGATTTGGTGGAGGCAAAATTTTGCCTATAAATATCAATCATTTCATTTGTAAATGCATACTTTCTTCTTTGAAATTCCTTAAGAATAACTAAGAAAATTGTATCTTGTTTGTTTATTTGCAGCTTTCAGTAATTAATTTCCGCTTTCGCATTTTCTTTTCTTTACTTTTCAGTTTTTACTTTCCACAATTTACTTTCACGCAGAGTACTTTCCTTTCTTTACTTTTTCAGTTTTTACTTTTCAAGCAATGAGGAGGTAACTCCCCCTTGCTGGGGTAAAATGTAAAGCTTTTATTATTGCTATTTAGATTAATCTCCCATAATTATAATATAATAACTATTTAAAATCTGACTTAACGAGGATACCGCCATATTGGTCGGTTGGTAATTAATTATAAATTGGTTTTAACCTGACTAAACATGGATACCGCCTAGTTGGTCGGTTGTAATTAATTATTAATTTGACTTAATCAGGATACCGCCTATATAGCTGGTTGGTAATTATCACGCAAAGTTAATATATTATATTAAGAGAGATATCTAAAATAGTAGTAATAAAAGTGGATCCTTTTACCTCAACATTTTCTTTTATTGTACTTTTACTTTATTTACTTTTCAGCAATTTACTTTCAGCATTTACTTTTCAGTATTTAATTTTCAGTATTTAATTTCAACATTTAATTTCCATCATTTATTTTTCAGTATTTAATTTCCAGCAATTTACTTTATGTCTTTTATTTTATTTAAGCTTTTACTACCCGTAAATATGTGTCGTAACTAAGTCAGTTATCTGGGGTTGTGATGAAATCCAATATCACCGGTTTATTAGGGGTTAAATTACTGTTTGGGTAATATAAAGATTTATTTATTGAGCCTTAATCCTAATGCTTTTTATTAACTGACCATTAATAAAATTGAACTGGTAAACTTAAAATGAACATGGAAAAAAGATTTTTGGTTAAAGACCTTAGACTTAATAGCCCACGATCTTCCTTGAGGATAGATAACCCTTTAATAGATTTCCTTACATGATAGGAATATACCTGTCGGGCGGGGGTAGCTATAATTGGAACTTAATCTTAATGAATTTAGATAACTTGGTTAACATAGGAATATGATTAATTGGGTTATACTGGGTATTTGTATTTGACCATCGGAAGAGGCTTTTACATAATTTGTGTTCCAGGTTAATAAACCAATATATTACACAAACGTAAAATAACCACTTCATCTTTTAAAAAGATATTAGAAGGATTCACAACCCTGGATAATTTTATAAATTTGAATTTTCTTCAATCTACTTTCAAGCAATTTTATTTACTTGTTTTAAGTTTTAAAGTCACCACCCAATCAAACAATCAATCCATTAGATACTTGTAAAAATTTGGCTTCATTAATTAATAGCTTAGGTATTAAGTCCTCGAGGGATCGATACTTTTTATACTACTTGAACGATACGTGTGCTTGCGTTATACGCGTGTGATTATGCCGGTCAGAACCCGTAGTTCTAATTCAGAATATGAAGTTCTTAATTTCGATATTAAAAATTAGAACCTGTATTTCTAATTCATTATATTATTTTTTATGTATTTTATTATTGTTTTTATAAATATGCTATGTGGTTGCCATTAATTTGGATCTTCCACATGTAACGATCGAAAATCCCGACTATTGTTACATCGTGGGACGAGTGTTATATAATATAAATTATGTTTGAGCATATATACATTCATTGAATGAATTTGGGGACAATCGGTGAATTCCTCGAAATTCCGATACGAAACTGTAAAATATTCTACTCCGGACAACCAATGGTATTTGGGCCATAACTTTCTATACGAACTCCGATTTTTATGAATTTTATATCGTCGGAAAGCTAAGACCGAGACCTACAACTTCCTCGTTGAATATTTTCCCAAATTAAAATTGGAAGAAGGATAAAAATTGATATTTACGTGACTGCTACAATGATTTCGGGAAAATACTAGATTTGGGGTGATGTGGCCTCTCCCTAGCCACTCATTTGCAAACAAAGATCATTCTTATGCCCTATAAATTGAGCACTATTCATCCACCTCCCTCTTCAAGCAAAAAAAAAAAACGTGAGAAGCTTCCCTCTCCCTTAGAAAAATAAATCATTTTATTTCTTTAATTTTTCATCATTTTGAAGTAACAAGTAATGGTACTAAGATTCCTCTCATGCAAAGTAAGCTCTCTATCTTATTTCCCTCCTCTAATTTCAGTTTTGAGATTGATATTTGGGAGCCCCAAATTCGTATCTTATGAACCCTAGGATTTTGAATTACTTAATTAGCTTTGATTGAGTTGTTAGCATGCTTGATTGTGTATTTCTTGATAATATAAGAATGAAATTATGCATTTCATGTGAATGGATGGCCATATGTGTCATTATTTTTAAAAGTATGGGTTGTGGTTACTTTGATGGAGGTTGATGATGTAGTGTGATAGGAATGATGTGTGTTGAGGGAAGAATTTGAGTTGGTGTTGAAATTTTTAATGGCTTTAGTATCCATGCTTTGATTTATAGTATATAAGAGGTTGGTGATTGGGGTTAGTTCTTGAATATAGATATTGAAGTTTAGAGGATTGTTTATATTTTAATGTGCTGAAAAGTCTAGTGATAATGGTTGAAATAAATTTGTCCAACATGGTAGTGAATTAGATAACATGGACAGTGAGTTTAGTTTTGGACACCTTCTGGACAGGTTCTGATTTATTGCTTATAGGTTGAGTTCTGTCGGTTGAAATTAAGATCCGTAAAATTATGGATAAATTAGATATATGAGGGAATAACATATCCAAAAATCAGAATTTTTGGAAGTAGGATGAAGCCAAACCAAATTTTTGAAGTCGGGGCTATCTGCTCCCCCAGTGCCCAGCTTTTTCCAGTCGCACAACCCTTGAACTTCAGTCCATTACATGAGTTCTAGGAATCGAAACCGCTATCCGTAAAATCCAACATAAAGGAGACACATAAGCGAGTATTCTATTCAAATTTCAGCCATAAATTCAATCACAATTTAGCGCACCAAAATTCCAAAATCAGTGTTGGTGCACTAAAACTTTCTAGAAATAGGGCAGAATATGGAGTTTTGTGAAGTAGCTTGTGAAATACTCGAACGAGCGTAGTAAAAATTTTTAGACCACCCTAAATGTTAGTAACAAGCGAGTATAAGTAAGGATATAAATTCACAACCTTGGTAATAGCGAAATTTGCTAATTCTAGATTACCACTAAGAGATACGGTTCCGCCGCCATCGCAAGGCATCACCAGCAAGTTCTGAACCAGTGAGTGGACAGACTTTTTCTTAAGGCATCACCAGCCTTATGGTTCCACCGGTTCAATGGGTCCAACAGGAACCGTAACGCCAACGGCTACTAGCCGTTTGGGGAGGGCAGGGAGCCAACGGCTCCCTGCCCTCAAAATAATAAAAAAAATATGCCTAATTTAAGGCTTTAAAAAAATTATAAATTATAAATTCCTAATATATCTCTAATAACGGTAATAAAACGGTTATATTTAGGGGTATTTTTGGTATCAAAAAAAATTTTAAAACTCTATAAATATGATTCATTTTTCATTATTTCAACACACCAAATTCTCAACTCTCTCAATTCCTACAATTCTCTTATTCTCAATCTCAATTCAATTAGTTATTATCATTCGCAATTAGTCAATTTTTTTTTATTTTTCTTACTTATTTCTTAAACGAAAAATGGCAAGCTCATCTGAGAACTTCATGTCAAATATGCTAACCCAAGAGAGCGGCCATAGTGTCGGTGTACAATAACGGAGAAGAGAAGTTAAGGTTCGTTCCTCGGATGTTTTCAGAATTCATTTTCATTTAGAAAAATTAAACGATGACAGTTCAAGAGCGATTTGCAACTATTGTGGGGTTACCTACAAATTTTCTGGTGGATACGACAATATGATCAAGCACCTGGAAAGACATCATCCGGTTGAACTTGGAATTGATGTTGGACAATTATGACCCATAGCGTCAGTATTTGTACATATCATGGTGTTGTTGTACAAATTAACTATGTGACAAATGAGATTGCACTATTATCATTGGTGATTAGATCACCTAGATATATAAATGATATGAGGTCCCTATGATTTGTTCCTGGATTGAGAATGATATGAGACAGTATCAGTCCACGAAGGATAAATCATTAAATATCCCTAGTCAGAGTATTATCGAGATTGGACATCGATAAATACGTAAAAGACTAGTATTACACTTGTGCGCGTTGTGAGGGCATAACGACATAGTTCTCATATATTTGAGTATATGATACTCATGCAAGTGTAATAGGAGGTTGTGTTTTACCGATGGTACGGGAAATAGCTTCGCTCTGGATAGACCCCCTCAGAATTCCATTGGTAGTATGACTATGTGTCTATGGAAGTCCGAAATCAGGGTAGGTGTATTTGGTCTTAACTTGAGACTTGCACCGCTAATACTTACGACAATCAATATACTTTGGTTGCGGTCGTCCAGGGCTTTAACAGGTTCTGTGTACGCCTATGCTGGGTATATTGAATCGTAGTGTGTTGGGTGTGATGTCAAGACGGAAGTGTTACTCCAGTCATATGGATATGATGGTCCGTAGGTAGGATACGGTACTGGTTCTCTTAAGTATTGCAGTCATCGGGATAAAATGACAAGGTCATGTTTATCTGATTATAGAGACTAGTTACCAGACATCCGACATGTGTTTCGTACGAGGCAGACACAATTCCAGCCCCAGGCCTAGCACGTGACCATCCGATACTGGATCGACATACGCAATACTACGTATATTACGCCTGATATAGATCCTTTATTCCTGTAAGGATATTTCTGGAGAATTGGGTAGGCATGGCGCTTTTCTAGAAGCCAACCTTGTCTTGTAAATCGGTAAAACGTAGTACTTGGTACTTACGTGTTCGGATAGTCCGATGACCAAATTTACTGCCAACATATCTGGGGATCTCATGGGTCGCTTCCCGAAGATTCACCGATGACGTATGACTCGCACTTTAATTAATATGGTATTAATTAGATGAGAGAGAAAATTAATCTGTGATTAATTGCGGAGATATTTTATCTGGGGATAAAATATCCATTAAAGAGAGATAACGATTAATTTGGAATTAATCGATTAAATTAATATATTCGATATATTAATTGAAATTGGATTTCGACGCAGAATTGAAATTAGATTTTAATTCGGGTGAACGAATTAATTTAGAATTAATTCGTTAGCGACGTGAATAATGATTTCGCTAGGCGTAATCATTTAATTGCGTCGTAACGGAAAATTCGTTAATTTGGAATTAGCGAACCCGAGCCCAAGATTGTTTGCGAGCGCATTCGCATTTCAAATTTGAGTGCGACACGCAAGTCAAATCAAGCGTCAAATCATTAGTCACATCAAGCGTCAAATCAAATGTCACTTTGAGTGATGTGACAAGTTGTCACTTGATTGAGTGATGTGAGTGATGTAAGTTGATGGGAGGGTTGAAGCCTTTGATGGCTTTGATTTTGGAGGCAAAAATTTGGTATTTGATTTTTGGAATATCTTATTACCAATTTTTTGTAACAATCAAAAATAACACTCTCTTTCTTCTTCTCCTCTTTTACACGCCCAAAGGGGCGTGTTCTTCTCTCTTATTCTGCTCACTGCGTGAGCTAAGAAGCCAAAGTGCTTGATTTTTGTGGCAAAAATCAAGAGAGCTAGCACTCTGAGAGACATGCGAAGGTGATAGGGAAGTCCACCCATGAGCCGAGAATCGTTTGACGAAGCTTAGAGCTTGATTCTTGAAGCTTGAAGCCGAAATGGAGGAGATCAAAAACTGCACTGCCAAGCAGTCAAGTGGGCATAAAAAAAAATTTTTTTGCCTCTCGCGTTGCTCAACCGATCGATTTGAGTATTCCGCAACTTCATTGATTTGTATTCGCACTTGTTTCATGCTTGTTTAATGATCTTGGGACCTTAGCAAACACCAACATTGGTATCTTGAGCAAGGTTGAGTATGAAAATGTTTAGGGCTTAAAATTTGGGTAAAAATGTGTTTGAGCATGATTATGAAATTGGATGAATGTTGAATATGTTTAAATGTATTTTAATTGAGGATTGATTGGATCATTTGTTGAAAAATTATTTGGAACAAATTTCCCCAAAATTTCTTGCTTGGCCGAGAATGTCAATGTGCCCTATGTCTTGGAATTTTTTGATTTTTGATCATTGGATGACTTGAATCAATTGGGAATGTTGATTTAATATGATTGTGGATTCAATTGGATTGAAATCGAAATCGACTTAAAATTCCCTATGATTGCCGAGAATGATATAGCATGTTTGGGTTTGATTTTTGATCAAATGTGTTGGACACTAATTGATGTAATTGAGCATGATTAATTAGGCTAATTGTTGTGTTTGGAAATGTTAATTGGGTAATTAATTGTGTTATACACTTTATGTAATTTAATTGAGAAATTTGGAATTTTTTTGAATTAAAATTTAGGTTTAAAATTGGATTTGGGTTTTTTTTGTTATGTTGTAAATGGGCTTATTGGGCTTGGTTGTACCAAGAAGGTTTAGGCAAAATTGGTTGGATCCAATTGGGCCCAAAACCGCATTTATAAAGCCCAAATGCGACTAATGGACCTTTAAAGTTTAATTGGGCCTAATGGGACTAAATTGATTTCTAGGCTTATGGGGTAACTCCCGGATTGGACTTTGGTTATTGGATTCGACCCGAGTTGACCAAAAGTCAACGCCTTAATAAATTAATTAAAAGCCCATTGGACTTTAATTAAATTGACGTTGGACGTTAATCGGGCTTTGAGACCCGTAACGATTAAATTTGGAATTTAAGTCGTAAAGATTTATTAATAAAGTGTAATATTTATTTGGAATTAAATAGCGAATTAGTATTAATACAAATTGAATTGGATTAATTATGTAGTTTATGTAATTTAATTCGAGAATTCGTACTTTGAGTACTTATTCGCAAAACGAGTTTGACTCGCGCAAAATCAAATCGTTGTTTGAACATTGGATGGTCACTAATTATCAGATTAATTAATTTGATTAGATTGATTGATAACATGCTTGTGTGAATACATGGTTGCGATGCATGAATAATGTATATCAGATGGATATTAGATGGGTGGGACAATTTTAGAAATTGTTGTAATAAATTTGATTTATAATTGGACCTGCGTGTCCAGCCTTATTACCTCCTTATTCTTTGTATTCTCTTCTCACCTATTCCCCTCAATGTAAATGAGGTTTCTTTAGAAGTGTAGTAACGGGTAGAAGTAAATACTTGTGCTAGCGGGAGAGAGAAATGGAGAGATTTGATCTAGGATCAATGTGTAAAGTATCCATCTGTATATCATTATTATTTTACATACGCGTTTTATTATGTGTTTAGAATGCATGTTTAAGGGTGTATGATGATGAGACCTTAACAAAGATAATAAATTGGTTGCCAATTTGCACTCGAAAAACCCTCGTAAAATATTAAGCGTCTTTCCTTCCATTGAGTGATTCTCACTCAAGATCCGAGACTGGCATTGGCTTGTTGGCCAAAGTCAATGCCTTTTTTCCATCGAGGATGTGTTTGAATCACGAAGGCTTTGTTCCATATTGGTGTCTTGTCCAAGTTGTGGTTTGTTGGCCAAAGCCAAGACCACTTCTTTTCCATCGACATTGATTACGAAGCTTTCCATGGTCAATGGGTCGCGCTTGACTGGGATCACTAAGTTTGTTGTGCCAAAGCCAAGGCTTAGTTGATTCAGAGGAAAAAGGTTAGGTAATATATTGGATATATTGGCATATATAAGATATATGTTTCGGACTTGGATGTCCCCCTACCGGATCTAGGAATTGGATTGGATCCAATCGATCTTAGAGATCTACCTAGTTAATTATCATACAATTTGTTGCCAAAGTCAAGATTGTGTGATATTTAACGGGATCCTAGCCCACTAGGAAACATGGTTTCCCGAGTACTCGACAGATGGTTAGAGGCTCGCCGAAAAATAGTGGGGGGAGCAAGAATTGAATTTGCAATATTCGTTTAATTACTTGCCATACGCGCTCAATCAAATATCATTCGTTAAATAAATTAAATGTTAGTTGGACTAATATTTAAATCGTTGTTTTAATTAATAGTTGGACTATATTCAAACAATTCATTTATAGTTGATTTTATAATTGGATTATAGTAATCAATATAATTGATTTTAATCTATTAAATTATAGTTGATTAAATAGTTGGACTATTGTAATCATTATAATAAATAGTACCTAAATCGTTGATTAAGTAGTTGGACTATTAGAATCAAGATGTAATTGAAAGATTGACATTTAAAACATAATCCTAGGGAAAATGTATTTAAATGGTTTAATTTTCAAATTGGGAATAAATTTCAGGATGGTCCTAGAAAATAATAAGTTACTTTATTTGATAAAATAACATATTATGCCTATGCCCGAAGTTAAGCAAATAGTAGAGCATAATCTTTGGAAGATTCATGTGATGATAACTTTAGTGCTTAATTCATTATACTTACCGCAGTAGACTCCTTAATTTCTGAATCAGAACTAAGGATTAGATCCTTAAGTATGATAAAGAAATTGAAGGATCTTCATAAATCTATACTTAGATTTTAGAAGTACTAAAATTGCAATAGTAAACTCTTGGAGAGTTAATGACTATTCTCAAGGAGATAAAGTCAAACTTTGCAATTAGGCAAGTAGCGCAAGGCGCACTTCACTTCGATATTCTAGAAGGCCGATTCTAGGCCAAAGGCTTCCGGAGTGTTGAAATTGGGAAAGGCGAAATCATTATAATCTTCTAGGAAGAAAAAGGACAAATCCCAAAATGTCTGCCTAAATTGTGGCAAACGGGATCGCGGAAGCGTGACTGCCGTTTGGACAAAGCAGACATGAAGGAATTGAAGACGACCAAGGCTATGACTTCAAATATGTTTGTCAAGATTATGTTCACTACTAGTATTGAAATTGGATTTTAAATACTTAGTGTGATACATAAAATATATGTATTGATGTTCAGAATCTGTTATGAACAAGATACTGACTTCAATAGAGATTAATCTGCGAATTGGAAACGAGACGAAAATCGCTGTTTTAACCGTAGATACCTAAGTTTAGGAACTACCTTTGGGTGTGTACCTAAATTAGGAACCTGTTATAATGTAACTAGTTTGACTAGAAACATTATCTCTATATCAGTGTTTAACCCACTGTGGGTTTACCTTTATATTCTAGAACACTAAAGTGTTTCATTATACAAAGATGATTTGAGATAAACACATTAGATGTGAATAACAAAATTTATATTTTGAATATAAATAAATCTCAAATATATAACATGACAAACAAACAGCTCAAACTGATTTGATCAGAAGAAACCAATTGTGGCATTATTATCTGGGACACAACTAAAACAAGAATCGTATATCCACACTTTTGAAGAGTGGGTACTCGGACTGATTTGATTCTAGTCAAATAAAGTCTACGAATATAGTTAATTGGGCAAAGTGCCTAAAACACTATTTACTTGGTAAAAGTGCAAATGCCACCAATCTGTTAGCCTTAGTTCATAGTGAAGCAAGTGGGCCCATGTCTAGCTAGGCTAGAGGTGGATATGAATATTTCGTGACCTTTAGGGATATGGCATCGCGTTATGGTTATGTGTTTCTTTTGAAACACAAATCGGAAACTTTTATAGTTTCGACACGAAATAGACAAACAGATCGGCTAAAGTATTAAACCGTCACGGTGAGACCGTAATGGAAAATACTTAAGCAATAAGTTTCTTATATACTTGAAAGAGTAAAATATTCTTTCAAAGAGGACTCCTCCCGGAACACGTCATCCTGAAAGTGTGTCCGAACTGATAAACCGAATTTTGTTGGACATGATAAGGTTAATCATGAGTCGCTCTGAGCTACCATTTCCTTCAACGGATACGCATTTAACAGTGCAGAACTTATTTAGAATAAGGTTCCATAATAATCTGTCTGACAGATTTCATATTAGATATGAACGGGAAGGAAACCGGGTTTCTCATTCCTGATAATTTGGGTATGCTAGGCATATGTTTGGATGATACCAAACTAAAACCCAAATTGGATAAGTGCCAATTGTAGGTTATCCTAGGGATACCATAAGTATAATACTTATACAACTCACTAGAGAACAATGTAATTGTTGCTCACCATGCAGTTTTCCTAAGAGGAATACCGATATGCAGTGGTAAGTGGGAGAATTGTAAAACTCGATGAAAATCAGGTAATACTGTTCAAGGCACCGAATCTTAATGGAACATAAATAATTCATCAAGGATGAAACTATTCCAATAATCTTCGAATACACAAACCACGTATGTCGGAGAGAGTCAGAAAAGAACCTAGGGTATGGGTTTCTGATCTCACCTCATAAAGATGTCTATCTTATTGAGGTATACCAACTGACTACGTATGAGGAAGTGATACAAGGTATCGACTCCATATTATAGAAAAGTGCCATGAATCCGAAATGGATTCCATGTATATCAACAAGTTTGGATACTAGTTGTTGTACCGCAAGGCATTGTGTCTAATGGTACTATATGAGTCTTCAAGGAAGACATACATGGATGGCAACATACCAACGTATAAAGCTAGGCTTTTAACGGAAAGGTATCGTTATCAACATTGTGTTGATTACGATTCAACCTTTTACCTGTTGCCACGGTAAATCCATTTGGATAATGCTTGCTAATGCTACATGTTTCATTTATGAAATATGTCAGCAGAACGAGAAAATCGCTTTCCTGAAAAGGAAACCTTTTGGAGGATGTTTACAACATCCTGACGATTTTGTCGTACCAAAACTAGCAAACAAGGTTTGCAAGTTATTCGATCCATGTTTGGATTGAAGCAAGCATTAGGTTCTTAGAATTATCGTTCTGATGTAATCATAATGCTTTATGGTTTAATTCAAAAACGAAATGATTCTTGTGTATATAAGAGGGTTAGTGGGAGCGAACTGACAGTAAATGTCCTATAAATAATGATAATATGTCATTTCTTGGAAATGAAATTCCCATAATACAATCGGTGAAAGCTTGGCTTTCATGAAAAACTCTCCGAGAAATCGTACATTGAAAAATGTACGCGACCTGGTTTCTCATACGCTTTGAGCATATGGATTCACAAACAGGCCAATCCAAGTGATAGTCACTGGATTGATGTTAAGAACATCCGTTAGTATCTTAGAGAACTAAGGATGCTGTCTTAATCTGTGGAGAATGAGAACTTGAAGTGACTGGGATCACTACTGCAAGTTTCCTAAACCGATAAAACGACTATAAGTCACAAACAGTACTATACAGTTTGAATAACGGAACAGTGAGCTGGAAATCTTCCAAGCAAGATACTGTTACCGAATAAAACAACAAATGCGGAATATTGATGCAGCTGAAGCAGCAATAGAAGCCATTTAGGTCGATAACAAATCTAATTAGATTAGATATAGTTCTGTTAGCAGCTAAGCTAGGCTTGAGCACAGGCTAAAGAATTAATGGTCTCATCAACGAACCAGATACATACTTCGATATTCATCTGATTCGTTCGGATCATACATCATGGCGATATGATGATCGAATAAATCGCATCAGATTGACGAAAGCATTTTCTCAGCAGTTTGAGCCAACCGTACATAGTTCGGGTGTCAGACACTCGAGTGACTGGCTATAGGCCAAGTGGGAGATTGTTGGACAATTATGACCCATAGCGTCACTATTTGTACAGATCATGGTGTTGTTGTACAAATTAACTATGTGACAAAAGAGATTGCACTCTTATCATTTGTGATTAGATCACCTAGATATATAAATGATAGGAGGTCCCTATGATTTGTTCCTGGATTGAGAATGATATGAGACAATATCAGCCCACGAAGGATAAATCATTAAATATCCCTAGTCAGAGTATTATCGAGATTGGACATCGATAAATACGTAAAAGACTAGTATTACACTTGTGCGCGTTGTGAGGGCATAACGACATAGTTATCATATATTTGGGTATAAGATACTCATGCAAGTGTAATAGGAGGTTGTGTTTTACCGATGGTACGGGAAACAGCTTCGCTCTGGATAGACCCCCTCGGAATTCCATTGGTAGTATGACTATGTGTCTATGGAAGTCCGAAATCAGGGTAGGTGTATTTGGTCTTAACCTGAGACTTGCACCGCTAATACTTACGACAATCAATATACTTTGGTTGCGGTCGTCCAGGGCTTTAACAGGTTCTTTGTACGCCTATGCTGGGTATATTGAGAATCGTAATGTGTTGGGTGTGATGTCAAGACGGAAATGTTACTCCAGTCATATGGAGATGATGGTCGCGTAGGATACGGTACTGGTTCTCTTAAGTACTGCAGTCATCGGGATAAAATGACAAGGACATGTTTATCCGATTATAGAGATTAGTTACCAGACATCCGACATGTGCTTCGTACGGGGCAGACACAATTCCAGCCCCAGGCCTAGCACGTGATCATCTGATACTGGATCGACATACGCAATACTACATATACTACGCCTGATATAGATCCTTTATTCCTGTAAGGATATTTCTGGAGAATTGTGTAGGCATGGCGCTTTTCTAGAAGCCAACCTTGTCTTGTAAATCGGTAAAACGTAGTACTTGGTACTTACGTGTTCGGATAGTCCGACGACCGAATTTACTGCCAACATATATGGGGATCTCATGGGTCGCTTCCCGAAGATTCACCGATGACGTATGACTCGTACTTTAATTAATCTGGGATTAATTAGATGAGAGAGAAAATTAATCTGGGATTAATTGCAGAGATATTTTATCTGGGATAAAATATCCATTAAAGAGAGATAATGATTAATTTGGAATTGATCGATTAAATTAATATATTCGATATATTAATTGAAATTGGATTTCGACGCGGAATTGAAATTAGATTTTAATTCGGGTGAACGAATTAATTTAGAATTAATTCGTTAGTGACTTGAATAGTGATTTCACTAGGCGTAATCATTTAATTGCGTCGCAACAAAAATTCGTTAATTTGGAATTAGCGAACCCGAGCCGGGATTGTTTGCGAGCGCATTCGCATTTCGAATTCGAGTGCGGTACTCAAGTCAAATCAATCGTCAAATCATTAGTCACATCAAGCGTCAAATCAAATGTCACTTTGAGTGATGTGACAAGTTGTCACTTGATTGAGTGATGTGAGTGATGTAAGTTGATGGGAGTGGTTGAAGCCTTTGATGGCTTTGACTTTTGGAGGCAAAAATTTGGTATTTGATTTTTGGAATATCTATTACCAATTTTTTTGTAACAATCAAAAACTAACACTCTCTTTCTTCTTCTCTCTTTTACACGCCCAAAGTGGACTGTTCTTCTCTCTTATTCTGCTCACTGCCGTGAGCTAAGGAAAGCCAAAGTGCTTGATTTTTGTGGCAAAAATCAAGAGAGCTAGCACTCCGAGAGACATGCGAAGGTGATAGGGAAGTCCACCCATGAGCCGGGAATCGTTTGACGAAGCTGAGACCTTGATTCTTGAAGCTTGAAGCCAAATTGGAGGAGATAAAAAACCGCACTGTCGAGCAGTCCAGTGGGCAGAAAAAGGATTTTTTGTTGCCTCATGCGTCGCTCAACCGATCGATGTGAGTATTCCGCAACTTCGTTGATTTGTATTCGCACTTTTTTCATGCTTGTTTAATGATCTTGGGACCTTAGCAAACACCAACAATTGATGCGACGCAAACTCAAATGGCCAGGTACACATCATCTAGTAGTGGTACGAGTGCTGTAGATTTATTTAAATATTCTGATGCAAAAAATCGAGAAGAATTTACGAAATTAACTTGTATGACACATCTTTCTTTAAGCTTTGGTGAAAAACTTCATTATACTAATTACGTGCATAATGCTTTAAATCCTTTTGCATGTAGAATGACTCGAAACACAACAAAACGTCATATTTTTAAATTATATAAATATGGTAAAATTATTTTAAATGAAATATTTAAAAAGATGAAAGGTCGTATTTTTATATGTTCTGATATTTGGAGTGACCATTGGCAAATACACTCATACATGGGTGTGACTTGTCATTGGATTGATGCATCATTTACCATGCAAAAATGACTTATTGCATTTAGAGTTTTTGATGACTAATATACTGCACAAAATATTTATATAATGATGAAGGTAATTTTTGATGAATATGGTTTAGTAGATAAAATTTTAACAATTGGATTTGATAATGCATCTGCAAATACTGCATCCATCAATGATTTAAAATCCTTATGTCAACCAAATTTATGGGGTCGATTTTTTCATATTCGTTGTACATGTCATGTCCTTAACTTATGTGTTCAAGACGGTCTAAAATTATTATAACCTTTCCTTGATCCTATTAAAATGACACTTAATTGTATTTGGTCATATTCTCAAGTTATGAGATAATGGACGAAGTTTTGTAAAATAAATGGTATTAAACCGATTAAATTTTCAAGAGATGTTCCAACACGTTGGAATTCAACTTATTTTCTTTTATGTCAAGCATTTCAATACAAAGATGCATTATGTAGTTTTTTTTCTCAACATGTTCAAAATGTCACACTTTATCCTAGTCAATGGGATATTTGTGAAAATATTTTAGATATTTTAAAAGTTTTTAATGAAGTTACTTTAACTTTTAGCGGTGTTTATTATCCAACATCACATTTATTTCTTCTTGAAAGTTTGAATATTGTTGGTGCTCTCGATGAACATGCTGAAAGTAGCGATCCTAATGATATTGTTTCGTTAGAAGCCATTACTGTTATGAAGGTAAAATGGTTGAATTATTTTAGAGACATTCCTTTACTTTATCTTATTGCTACTGTTTTTTATCATAGATTTAAATTAGAAGGTTTGAATGGTGCTTTACAAGCTTACTATGGTTATTTAGGAATATTAAATGAAATTGATATTACAAGAATAATGACGAAATTAAGAAATGATTTAATTGAGTTATTTAATGATTATATTGTAAGATATAACTTAGGAACATTATGTGAATCTAGTAGTAGCGAACTGGTAATTCAAACAAGACTTAGCGCATGGGATCGTTGGTTATTGCAACGAAATAAAAAAGCTAGGGATACGACAACTAATAACCCCGAATTAGATAATTATTTATCTACAAATTTCGAGTTTCCTACTGAAAGTTTAGTTAGTAAAAAATTTAAAATCCTTGACTGGTGGAACCGACATCAAAATATATATCCTGTTTTATCAATTATTGCTAAAGTGATATTGGCAGCACCTATTTCCACCGTTGCGGTTGAGTAAGCCTTCAGCTTGGGAGGCAATATATTGGAAGCTAGATGATCTTAATTACATCCAAGCACTCTAGAAGCAACAACTTGTGTGGATGATTGGATTCTTCGATGATTTTGAAGATTTGTTCGATAATGCATCTCCAACAACAAGTGCAAGCGGAACCGGAGCTGAATGATCAACTGATAATGATGATTGATAATTATAAAATTGTAAATTTAAAAAGGGGAAATATCTTAAAATTGTAATGGAACTATGTGAGCTTTGATTCCTTTCACCCCTGGATGATACGTAGGCAAATTAAATTTTTAAAAATTTAAGCTCAAACTCTTCAATGTAATAATTTTATTATTTATTAAATTAATCTCATTTATTTTAATTTATTCTCGAATTTTTTTTAAAAAAAAGGGTTCGAACCGAACCGGTCGGTTCCGGTTCGGTTCAAGGTTTTGGACAATCACTAGTGTTGGACAATTATGACCCATAACGTCACTATTTGTACAGATCATGGTGTTGTTGTACAAATTAACTATGTGACAAAGGAGATTGCACTCTTATCATTTGTGAGTAGATCACCTAAATATATAAATGATAGGAGGTCCTTATGATTTGTTCCTGGATTGAGAATGATATGAGACAGTATCAGTCCACGAAGGATAAATCATTAAATATCCCTAGTCAGAGTATTATCGAGATTGGACATCGATAAATACGTAAAAGACTAGTATTACACTTGTGCGCGTTGTGAGGGCACAACAACATAGTTCTCATATATTTCGGTATAGGATACTCTTGCAAGTGTAATAGGAGGTTGTGTTTTACCGATGGTACGGAAAACAGCTTCGCTCTGGATAGACCCCCTCGGAATTCCATTGGTAGTATGACTATGTGTCTATGGAAGTCCGAAATCAGGGTAGGTGTATTTGGTCTTAACCTGAGACTTGCACCGCTAATACTTGCCACAATCAATATACTTTGGTTTGGTCGTCCAGGGCTTTAACCGGCTTCTGTGTACGCCTCTTCTGGGTATATCGAGAATCGTAGTGTGTTGAGTGTGATGTCAAGACGGAAGTGTCACTCCAGTCATATGGAGATGATGATCGCGTAGGGATACAGAACTGGTTCTCTAAAAAGGTTGCAACCGTCGGGATAATATGACTTGGTCATGATTATCCGATATTAAAGAGACTAGTTGCTCGTCATCCGATATATGCTTCGTACGGGGCAGACACTGTACCACCCCCAGGCCTTGCATATGATCATTCGATATTGGATCGAAATACGCAATACTACGTATACTACGCTTGATATAGATCCTTTATTCCTGTAAGGATATTTCTGGAGAATTGGGTAGGCATGGCGCTTTGCTAGAAGCCAACCTTGTCTTGTAAATCGGTATAAACGTAGTACTAGGTACTTACGTGTTCGGATAGTCCGACAACCGAATTTAATGCCAACATATCTGGGGATCTCATGGGTCGCTTCCCAAAGATTCACCGATGACGTATGACTCGCACTTTAATTAATCTGGGATTAATAAGATGAGAGAGAAAATTAATCTGGGATTAATTGCGGAGATATTTTATATTGGATAAAATATCATTAAAGAGAGAAAACGATTAATTTGGAATTAATCGATTAAATTAATATATTCGATATATTAATCGAAATTGGATTTCGACGCGGAATTAAAATTAGATTTTAATTCGGGCGAACGAGTTAATTTAGAATTAATTCGTTAGCGACGTGAATAGTAATTATGATAGGCATGATTATTTAATTAAATTAGATTTAATTGCGTCGCAATGGAAAATTCATTAATTTGGAATTAGGGAACCCGAGCCCGGGATTATTTGCGAGCGCATTCGCATTTCGAATTCGAGTGCGGAACGCAAGTCAAATCAAGCGTCAAATCACTAGTCACATCTAGCGTCACATCATTCGTCAATCAAGTGATAGATGTCTTTCACTTTGAGTGATTGACGCCAGTCACTATTCATTGATTGATGGAATGATGGATTGATGGGAGTGGTTGAAGCCTTTAATGGCTTTGATTTTTGGAGGCAAAAATTTTGGTATTTGATTTTTTGGAATATATATTACCATTTTTTTGTAACAAACACACAACACTCTCTTTCTTCTTCTCTCTACACACGCCCAAAGTGGGCTGTTCTTCTTTCTTCTTCTGCTCACTGCCGTGAGCTAATGGAAGCAAAAGTTCTTGATTTTTGTGGCAAAATCAAGAGAGCTAGCACTCCAAGAGACATGGAAAGGTGATAGGGAAGTCCACCCATGAGCTTGGAATCGTTTGACGAAGCTTGGAGCTTGATGAAGATGATCCATGGCAGAATTTTGGAGACCAAATTTCAGCCACTGCAGTTGTAGGCATTGCATTTTTACATATCAGCCCGATGACGAGTCTCGTATCGAGACAACTACTTCTTTAGTCATGAAAGCCGCGGGAAACGAACGTTGGAAGGGTAAAGTTGGAAAATAAAATTTTTGTTGGATTTTATCTGAGTTGTTTAGCTTCGGCTGCTTGTTGGACTTCCGTTTCAAAGCTTACCTAAGGCCCAAAACCCAAACCAAACCCAAACCAAACCCAAAATACCCAAGTCAAACCAAGCCCATGCCCAAGGAGGAGGATTCACGCCCATAGTGCCTTTATTTAGGTATATGCACATTTATCACATGTTTAAATCTTGTAAAATCCTTACCTAAATAAAAGAAATCAAATCAAATCCCTACCAAATCAAATCCAATCACAAATCCAAATTAGGAGATCTATTCCTTATTAGAAACCAATTAGGAGATTCTCTCCTACTCAAATTAGGAAAGTCTTCTCTCTTTGCCTATAAAAAGAGGCCTTCACCCCCATTCACAAGGCTAGCACACATCCTTCTCTCAAGCACGACCAAGCACTTTGTGAAGCCTCCTTTGCACGCCTAAAACCCTTCCAATAGCCTCCATTGCCGCAACACCAAGCCAACAAACCCTCCAATTGCCGCATATTCTCTTCTTCACCAACACCACTCACGCCCAAGCCCTTTTCACAGCCCTCCATTGCCGAGTTCCAGCCACCATTCACAGCCCTAAAACACCTTAAAATAAGCCTCAAATACAGCCCCGAATTCGCACAAAAGACCCCCATTCACAGCTCCAATTCAGCGCCCAAAACAGTCCCGAAACACCCCTCACTGCACCTTGAACTGCACAGTTTCGTCCCATGTTCTGGTCAGTTTTTCTTGCGTCTTTAACCCATAAAACAGTCCTAAAATCACCTAAACACCATCCCCAAAACCTCCATAAAGTTTCCCTAAAAAATCCTCACAAACACACCTCTCTAAGCCTTCAAAATCACCCAAAACAGTCCGCTAAACCATCAAGACAGTGACCTGAAACGTAGCAGCGAAACAGCAGTGAGACGGACTTGAAACAGCAGCCCGAACAGCAAAACAGCGAGGAAAGATGTTGAGTTGGTGAACTAAAAGAGTAGCGGATCATTCACCCTTCCAACGGACGTGTAACGCCCTTTCTTAGACGACAAAAGAGGTTAGACCTGAGGGCACCTTTCTACTTATCTTCTTTATTGTTGTTTTATTTATTTTGATATATAATTGCATGAGAGTCGTTTGAAGCATGATGTGATTGTTGGATGAGCGGGATATGTGTTCTCTTTTGTGGTATATCGGATGGAAACCCGGACGTAAATTCCATAGCCGACTCCGAATGGACGGTAGTATGGTCTGCACTTGGGATACAATGCCACGTACCACTTAAGATGCACGCATCTCGTCTCATCATAATTTTTATTTGAGCATGTTATAGTCTTTAGGTTATATGTTTATTATTTAAAGCATGGTTTAATTTAGTTTGTTATTTATTTGTTAAAGCATGTTTAGGTTGTTCATTATGCACGTTCTTAGTTTATGATGCGTTTGGGTAATGATTTATACATGTTGATTTAATGGTTCAATATGCTTGTTGTGTTACATTGCGTGGAATTATTTGGATGAAAGCATGTCAGATCTAAGTACCCTTGAGCATGAATGATGAATAGATTCTGTTAGTTTATTGCACAAATTATATCATCACAAGTGACATAAGTAAGGGACCATTCCGAACCCAACAGTTTGAGGTCTTCCCTTGCGAGGGGTGAGTGCGGCCTTAAATCTTTGTCCCGGTTCACACCGGGTGGCGACTCCATGTTATTTCGTATTTCCCAACTAGGCCGCGAGCCTAGAACAGCGTCGCCCAGTTTCTGTTGTCTACAGTCTGGCGACTCCACTGGGGATATTTTGAATCGGCCCCGAAAAACATGTCTTGTGATGTTTATGATTTGTGCTTTAGTTAATCGTTTCGATAGTGAGTTGAAAGGGGTTAATCAAAGGCTTTGTTGGAGCTAGGTGATGGTTGGGTGTCTTCCTTCACTCACTACCTTTTCATAAGGAAAAGTTGTGAAGACACCGAGATAATCATTACTTGTAGCTCGTTTTGACAGACTAGTTTGGAGGACTTGTTGTTTATTCCTGACACCAAGCGATAAGAGCCTAAGGGGCTTGGGTACTTAAGAGAGCCTCGCTCCACCCTCCCTCTGGGGAATCTACAACGGGAAATCCATTCGACAGTTAGTCACACACCGTAACTCGTTGGCACGTACCGTAAGGTATAAAAAAGGTGCACTCACTTGGTCGCTTGAACCCTTGAGTAGGGAGTCCTAGTTGTAGGAAATCCTTCGTCAAACGAGAGCCTTTGTCCACACTCCTGTAAACCCACATGTGAACCATAGTTGTGTGACATATAAGAGCCACCCTTTATGCTTTTGATAACCCCATGCATATTGTGTCTCATACATCACATGCATCTCATGCATACATGCATCATGTTAACCCTCGTGTCTTAAAAGCCATCATAGATATCCGTTGGGTTAGGGATAAAAGAAGACTTGTCCAGAAGAGTTTAGAAAACATAGATATCGGGGAAAAGGAAACTGAGGAACAGAAAACCTCACGGTAAGGATAGAAAGACCATTGAGGGGGCCTTCAAAAAAAAAAGAGAAAAAAAAAAAAAAAAAAAAAGAGAGAAAAAAAAAGAAAAAAAAAAGAAGAAAGAAAAAAAATTGTTGTTTGTTTTTAGTCTTTGATAGTTAGACATAAGTCCGAGGATGAAATTGATTGCTTTAAGGTGAAACCTCAGAAACGATAAACTCTTGATGTACTTTTATCTGATACTTTGAGTGATTGATCTATGATAGACTCGTAAGCACTTCACTATAGGTTCTTAGCGGTGAAAACCTGAGTAGTTGGCAAGGTGACTAGTTGAAGAAATTGTAGGTCGGTGAATGACCGTTTGCTTAGATTTCTATCTTGATTTGCTTATGTTATGATGTGTGGTATGGTTGAAAATGAAAGAAAAGTCTCTAAAGAAAAGAATTAAACCACCTATAACCAATAAGCGTGAAGCTACCCATGGGCGAGTATTAGGACCACCATGAGGAGAAATGCTACCTTAAAGGGTAGGTGTGTTGAAAAAAAAAAAAAAAGAGAAAGAAAAGAAAAAAGAAGTTCAAAATGAAAAGAAAAAGAAAAGAAAAAGAAATAGAATGAGACAAAAGAGAAAGAAAACCATACCACATTGAGCATGGAAAAGCAATTGCAGAGCATAACTGAGACATCTAGGTTGGTTTGACCCACCGATCCCGATTTTCGAAACGAAATCATTGAGTTGGCTTGCTTAAGGATCAAGCTGTGAAAGAACCTTTGCACACACACACTTTGAGTCTGGCATAGATCATTTATTCAAAAACTCAGATTTGAGTTGCATTGAGTGTCTTGAAGGTTCTCTGGTTTCAATACTGGGCATTCTTTGAGGGCAATGATATGTATAACTATTGAGACTAGTTTATAGCTTATATTATAGCATGTTGACATGGAAGGCCCCACCATGTGGTTCATCTTGATAAAGTATAAACAGCGGAGAGCAGAAAGCTAAACCAAGACTGGGGGTGACCAGTCTACCACATCGCGAATCATGGACATAACAAGATATTGAGTCATGAGACCAGAGAGAAGGCCGAGCAATCACCTGGAGAACTGGCCGAAAACCTAACCCAACGGAATAGGAAATTCATTCATGCATGCATGCATACACGTAACATATTTTGCATTCTTTTTTTGTGTTTGTTTTGTTTTGTATTCACAGGTTTCAAAGAAGAAAAAGAGAAAATGGCAAAGACAAACCAACCAGAATCAGCAACATATAAGTAGCAGTTTTGGGGATGAGTCCCAGGGTTGAGGCCCATATTAGTTTCAGTTTTGGGGATGAGTCCCGGGGGGCGAGGCCCGCATCAGCATCGGTATCAGTTTTGGGGATGAGTCCCAGGGTCGAGGCCCACATCAGCAGTTTTGGGGATGAGTCCCAGGGCCGAGGCCCACATCATCAGAATTTGGAATGAATTCGGGAATGAATCCCAGGGCCGAGGCCCACATCATCAGAATTTGGAATGAATTCGGGAATGAATCCCAGGGCCGAGGCCCATATCATCAGAATTTTGGAATGAATCCCAGGGCCGAGGCCCATATCAGCAGAATTTTGGAATGAATCCAGGGAATGAATCCCAGGCCGAGGCCCACGTCGTCAGAATTTTGGAATGAATCCAGGGAATGAATCCCAGGGCCGAGGCCCACGTCTTCAGAATTTGGAATGAATCCCAGGGCTGAGGCCCATGTCGTCAGAATTTAGAATGAATCCCAAGGCCGAGGCCTACATCAGCATCAGTTTAGGGCGAGGCCCACATCAGCATCAGTTTGGGGCGAGGCCCGTATTAGCATCAGTATCAGTCTTGCCGGGTATGGCACTCTAGGGGCGAGGCCCACATCTTTATCAGTATGAGTCTTGCCAGGTACGGCATTCTGGGGGCGAGGCCCACATTACATCATATCAGTCCTGCCAGATATAGCATTCTAGGGGCGAGGCCCACATTACATCAGATCAGTCCTGCCAGATATAGCATTATGGGGGCGAGGCCCACATTACATCAGATCAGTCCTGCCAGATATAACATTCTGGGGGAGAGGCCCACAGAGCATCAGATCAGTTTCTGCCGGGTATGGCACTCCGAGAATGGAGATATAGTCCGGGAATGGACAGCTCAAGAATGAGCGCGCCGAGAATGGCACGCCGGGAATGGCACTCCGAGAATGGAGACATAGTCCGGGAATGGACAGTCCGGGAATGGACAGCTCAGGAATGAGCACGCCGGGAATGGCACGCCGGGAATGGCACTCCGGGAATGGAGATCGGTTCAGGAATGGACCACAACACTGTGACAGTTCGGGAATGGACTTCATCACATCATATCACAGCAACACTCCAGGAATGGAGATCGGTTCGGGAATGGACCACAACACGGTGACAGTTCGGGAATGGACTTCATCACATCATATCACAGCAACACTCCGGGAATGGAGATCGGTTCGGGAATGGACCACAACACGGTGACAGTTCGGGAATGGACTTCATCACATCATCTCACAGCAACACTCCGGGAATGGAGATCGGTTCGGGAATGGACCACAACACGGTGACAGTTCGGGAATGGACTTCATCAAATCACATCACAGCAACACTCCGGGAATGGAGATCGGTTCGGGAATGGACCACAACACGGTGACAGTTCGGGAATGGACTTCATCACATCAACTCAACACAGCACGGCAAGCTATGTGGCAGCTGGCGAGCCAGGTAAGTAAAAATGCATTGCACGTACTTTGATAGGAATTGTCATTGTCACACACTGCACAAGTCCCATGAAAGTGGGGGCGACTGTAGGCATTGCATTTTTACATATCAGCCCGATGACGAGTCTCGTATCGAGACAACTACTTCTTTAGTCATGAAAGCCGCGGGAAACGAACGTTGGAAGGGTAAAGTTGGAAAATAAAATTTTTGTTGGATTTTATCTGAGTTGTTTAGCTTCGGCTGCTTGTTGGACTTCCGTTTCAAAGCTTACCTAAGGCCCAAAACCCAAACCAAACCCAAACCAAACCCAAAATACCCAAGTCAAACCAAGCCCATGCCCAAGGAGGAGGATTCACGCCCATAGTGCCTTTATTTAGGTATATGCACATTTATCACATGTTTAAATCTTGTAAAATCCTTACCTAAATAAAAGAAATCAAATCAAATCCCTACCAAATCAAATCCAATCACAAATCCAAATTAGGAGATCTATTCCTTATTAGAAACCAATTAGGAGATTCTCTCCTACTCAAATTAGGAAAGTCTTCTCTCTTTGCCTATAAAAAGAGGCCTTCACCCCCATTCACAAGGCTAGCACACATCCTTCTCTCAAGCACGACCAAGCACTTTGTGAAGCCTCCTTTGCACGCCTAAAACCCTTCCAATAGCCTCCATTTCCGCAACACCAAGCCAACAAACCCTCCAATTGCCGCATATTCTCTTCTTCACCAACACCACTCATGCCCAAGCCCTTTTCACAGCCCTCCATTGCCGAGTTCCAGCCACCATTCACAGCCCTAAAACACCTTAAAATAAGCCTCAAATACAGCCCCAAATTCGCACAAAAGACCCCCATTCACAGCTCCAATTCAGCGCCCAAAACAGTCCCGAAACACCCCTCACTGCACCTTGAACTGCACAGTTTCGTCCCCTGTTCTGGTCAGTTTTTGTTGCGTCTTTAACCCATAAAACAGTCCTAAAATCACCTAAACACCATCCCCAAAACCTCCATAAAGTTTCCCTAAAAAATCCTCACAAACACACCTCCCTAAGCCTTCAAAATCACCCAAAACAGTCCGCTAAACCATCAAGACAGTGACCTGAAACGTAGCAGCGAAACAGCAGCGAGACGGACTTGAAACAGCAGCCCGAACAGCAAAACAGCGAGGAAAGATGTTGAGTTGGTGAACTAAAAGAGCAGCGGATCATTCACCCTTCCAACGGACGTGTAACGCCCTTTCTTAGACGACAAAAGAGTTTAGACCTGAGGGCACCTTTCTACTTATCTTCTTTATTGTTGTTTTATTTATTTTGATATATAATTGCATGAGAGTCGTTTGAAGCATGATGTGATTGTTGGATGAGCGGGATATGTGTTCTCTTTTGTGGTATATCGGATGGAAACCCGGACGTAAATTCCATAGCCGACTCCGAATGGACGGTAGTATGGTCTGCACTCGGGATACAATGCCACGTACCACTTAAGATGCACGCATCTCGTCTCATCCTAATTTTTATTTGAGCATGTTATAGTCTTTAGGTTATATGTTTATTATTTAAAGCATGGTTTAATTTAGTTTGTTATTTATTGTTAAAGCATGTTTAGGTTGTTCATTATGCACGTTCTTAGTTTATGATGCGTTTGGGTAATGATTTATACATGTTGATTTAATGGTTCAATATGCTTGTTGTGTTACATTGCGTGGAATTATTTGGATGAAAGCATGTCAGATCTAAGTACCCTTGAGCATGAATGATGAATAGATTTGGTTAGTTTATTGCACAAATTATATCATCACAAGTGACATAAGTAAGGGACCATTCCGAACCCAACGGTTTGAGGTCTTCCCTTGCGAGGGGTGAGTGCGGCCTTAAATCTTTGTCCCGGTTCACACCGGGTGGCGACTCCATGTTATTTCGTATTTCCCAACTAGGCCGCGAGCCTAGAACAGCGTCGCCCAGTTTCTGTTGTCTACAGCAGTGAGTTTACCGAGCATGACAGAGGCAGAAAACAGAATTTTTATTGTCTCCCGCGTCGCTCAACCGATCGATGTGAGTATTCCGCAAATCCGTGATGTATTTGCATGTTTATTTCTTGCTTTATAATCGATCCTCGGATGCTTAGTATTTTCTAACAATGGTATCAGAGTGCGTATAACAAGTAATTAAACGAATATTGCAAATTTAATTCTTGCCTCCCACTATTTTTCGGCGAGCCTCTAACCTCTGTCGAGTACTCGGGAAACTGTGTTTCCTAGCGGGCTAGGATCCCGTTAAATATCACACAATCTTGACTTTGGCCAACAAATTGTATGATAGTTAACTAGGTAGATCTCTAAGATCGATTGGATCCAATCCAATTCCTAGATCCAGTAGGGGGACATCCAAGTCCGAAACATATATCTTATATATGCCAATATATCCAATATATTGCCTAACCTTTTTCCTCTGAATCAACTAAGCCTTGGCTTTGGCACAACAAACTTAGTGATCCCAGTTAAGCGCGACCCATTGACCATGGAAAGCTTTGTTATCAATGTCGATGGACAAGAAGTGTCTTGACATTGGCCAACAAACCACAACTTGGACAAGACACCAATATGTAACAAAGCCTTCGTGATTCAAACACATCTTTGACGGACAAAGGCCTTGACTTTGGCCAACAAGCCAATGCCAGTCTCGGATCTTGAGTAAGAATCACTCAATGGAAGGAAAAACGCTTAATATTGTTTGAGGGTTTTTCGCGCTACTTGCCTTATTGCAAACTTTGACTTTGTCTCCTTGAGAATAGTCATTAACTCTCCAAGAGTTATTATTGCAATTTTAGTACTTCTAAAATCATTATAATCTTCTGGGAAGATAAAGGACATATCCCAAAATATCTGCCTAAATTGTGGCAAACGGGATCGCGGAAGCGTGACTGCCGTTTGGACAAGGCAGACATGAAGGAATGAAGACGATGCAAGGCTCCGACTTCAAATATGTTTGTCATATTATGTTCACTACTAGTATTAAAATTGGATTTTAGATACTTAGTGTGGTACATAAACATATACATTGATGTTCAAAATCTGCTTTGAGCAGGATACTGACTTCAATTGAGATTTCTCTGCGAATCAGAAATGGGACGAAAGTCGATGTCTTAACCGTAGATACCTAAGTTTAGGAACTACCCTTCGGGTATGTACCTAAATTTGGAAACTGTTATAATGTAACTAGTTTGACTAGATACATTATCTCTATATCAGTGTAGATACCTAAGTTTATAATCGATCCTCGGGACGTAGAAACTCCAACAACTAGGGCATGGAGTCTACCAGATCAAGTCAAAGAGAGAGAGTTCAGTCAGAGTCAAAGAGTAGTCATGGGTATTGTGTCAGTCGTTGTATAAAGTTAAAATGCTTATCAATAAAAGTTGTAAAAACAAGTGTTTTCGAGTATACAGTTATTAATGTTGAGTTTGCATATCATGTTGTTGGGTTTGGGCAACGGTCCCATACATGAAATTCTGGATTAAGTAAGAGTATCAGTATTATTCATAGTTAGAAAGTCACAGGCTCAAGGGGATAGTATGGTCTATTATCTGCCGGTAGTATCTCCTAGATTGGGGATGTTACACCACATCAGAAAATAAAAACCGTATTTTTATTTTTATTTTATAAATTTATTTTAGTTTCTTTCATAATTATGATTAACTATAAGAAGTAAATTAGAACCCGAAGTTTTAAATTCTTCAATTAATTATTAGATTATAACCTGAAGTTTTAAATCTATAAAATAATTATAGAACCCGAAATTCTATAATTACACTATAATTAAAGAACTTGAAGTTCTAACCTCAATTAATTAGACTTTAGAATAAAACTTGCATTTTTAAATTTACCATAGAACCTGAAGTTCTGAATTTATAATATCATATTTATAAACTTGAAGTTCTAAATATTAATATTATAAATCGGAAATTAAAATTTTGAAATATAATTCACTTTTAGGATATGATGTTCTAAATAATAATGTAATATTAGAACTTGAAGTTCTAGGTCAACGAATTATTTTTTAAGAGAACTTGAAGTTCCAAATACGTGTGTGTAATTTTTGGTTCATACATATTTATGTGATTTTTTTTCTATTATATTTTATTTTCTATTATATATTTATTCTTTTGAGTTATATTATATATATTATTATTATTATTATTATTATTATTATTATATTATTATTATTATTATTATTATTATTATTTCCAGAAGTTTACAATAATAAAGAGCTAATCAGTTCTAAAGTTCAAATTAGCTTTTAATATCAGAACCTGTAGCTTTGAACTATAATTTTTAAATAAAACGTGATGTTCTCAGAGAACACGAAAATCAGTTTCTTAATATTCCCAGTAGTGAATGTTAATTCCAACTACGTATAGTTATAATAGAGAAACTCCACTGCAGTAAAAGAATAAGGCTCTGGTAAATGAAATCATAACACAGTTGTGAATACAATTTATAATTTTGTATTACTCTCTTTATATTCCTTTGTTTATGATAAAAAGGTTAGATCTTTCAAATATCCAGAAGATATTTAGTACTTTTAAATATCTTGAAGATATTACTTTGACTGATACAAAAATACAATGATTATGTACTTGATATACATAAAATTTGTATCTTATTTGTAGATATCATTGATCAACTTTTATGAAGATTTTTAGAAATCATATAGAACTTGAAGTTCAAAGATATCCGCTGAAATGATTATCATATCAACACACACACACACACACACACACATATATATTTACTATTGAAATTACAAATAAATTAAAACATGAAGTTCTTAGTTGTAACTCTTAAAATCAAAATTTATACATTTTATCATTTTCATATATGAACATGAAGTTCGGAAAATTAATCATATAAATTAGAATTGGAATTTCTACCATAATTTTTAAATCTAAACCTGAAGTTTAGAGTTATGATTTCTAAAAGAGAATTTGAAATTTTAGGGAACAAAATAAAATTTGAAATTATAAGTTACAACTTTAAACATTTAGAACCTAAAATTCTAAAGCTTACAGTATCATATATATGAACCTGGAGTTCTATACATGAATTTGAAATTTTTGTTCTAGATGTCTTATTATACCATTTTATTTCATTGGGTATAGATATTGAAATCTGAATTCAAGCCATGTGTTTGGAAAGTACCATTAAAGAAAATAAATATCCCTGAAAGATGAATATTTTCATCTGCCATATTTTTACAAGGGAGCTTGAAGCTCTGACTACTATAAAAGACATAGATGGTTTATTGTTATTGATTGTAACTCAACTTTATCTAACATTACCTTACAACTGAAATTGTGAGTTGATTTTTCTTTTGGAAATAAGATATTTATCATTCCCTAAAGTGAATATAAAATATATCATAATTGATATGTAAATGTAAAAGAATGACATGATTAATGTCCTGACTATAGTCACGAATCCCCATAATGATAAAGTGATAAAAATGGATATAACCAGCAGATAAGAAACATTAGAGTGGCTAAAGATCTAACAGATCTTATTCACCTTAATTTGTCGAATCTCTTTGAAATTAATGAGAGAAAATTAGATGTCAATTAGTACTTTATATTGTGTACTTTGTTTATGTTGTACTTATAAATATTAATATTGCTTGTAGCAAAACTATATACCATATATGATCTTGCTGACCTAATTGGAGGCCCTGAAAAAATGTCATAATCTTGTTAGTAATTGGAACTTCTAACAGATTATCCCTTACATATTGCCATTTAAATTAGACAATTTTCCTCTCCTTAAAAGAAGGAAGCTTCTTGAAGTAAGCCCATAATTTCTTAGAATTAGTTTACTATGTCTCATTTAGATTCTCACACCAGTCAATGTGAAAATGAAGTGCGAATGATAGTTCATTTGTAGCAAATTGTAAATCAATTACGTGATGTATTTATACATACATCAAAATTAACCAAGTCACATATACTAGTCGTTACTACACTAACCCTGGTGATTATTCATGTTGAATAATCTAGTGTAAAAGCAGCTAATGAATCATCTATTTCACGTTAGAAATGTGGTAGAACACTTGGTTCTAAAGATACTATTCCCCGAAAGAGGAAAATGAGAGATTCGGATCCAAATCGAAAATAATGCTCAAGCAATAATTATACCCACATCTTCTGAATCACTAGTTCCAGAAGAACTGATAGCCCATGAAGAGACACTAACCCTTGAAGAGGCTTAAAAATCCAAAAATGAAGAACATTTTACAAATTATACTTATACAAGAGAAGTGTGGGATCGAAAGGAAATAATCATCAATAATGTGTTTGCATATACAGTAGCTACTGAAATTACAATGATTTTGAACCTCAAACTATCGATGAATGTAGAAAAATACACGATTGGCCTAAATGGAAAGAAGCAATTCAAGCAAAATTGACTTCTTTAGCCAAACGTGAAGTATTTGGACACGTAGTCCAAACACCTGAAGATGTCAAACATGTTGGTTACAAATGGGTGTTTGTAAGAAAATATAATGAACATAATGAAATCATTAGATATAAAGCGCGACTAGTTGCACATATATCCAGATTATTCCAGAGATATAGATATAAATGTCAAATCTCTATAGATATAATCACGTCGATGTTTCTATTAGCAATCTCTTAATAACACTTAGAACTCACTTCTACAGTGTGCCACGGGCCCATGAATTTAACAGATTGCTAATTCCATATTGAATACTTATTCTCTTTACACAGAGTTGACAGATTATATCTTGATACACACATGATATCATGAGGATCAGTCCACACCCAATGAACATGCGGAGGTCTGACCGTAATAGGTCGGTGACGTGACTGCCATCAAAGTGTGGAGGATATCTCATATATCCACAATGGTATCTCAAGTCAAAGAATCATTATACTACTCAACCCGAGAAGATTCTTATTAATGTTGGTGTAGCATCCATTAAGAATCTTTGGTGATTCGTTGTGTGTTTATCTGATATAAACACCTACATGTCTAAACGAGTCTCCAAGACTCATGGTTCATTGAGAATCTACCATTGGAATCTAAGATTCGAATATACGACTGTACGGGCCAAATTTGGGCCAATGGCAATTTTGTCCTTTTACTCCAGGCCCAAGTTTCTACCTCAGAAGGAAGCCCGGTAATTAAAGTGAATAGTGGCCTAGAGATTCATAAGCCCAGGCCCAGTGAGGAGCCATGTAGCGCCCAGGCTCATTAATACCACCCATAAGCCATCTGTTCCAACCTGCAAGCAGTAATGGCACTTCATTAAGTTGACTGTTACCATGTTCTAAACGGGCAAATAATCAAAAGACAATCAATAAAGGCACACGTTACTATACCATATATATTTAAGGAACATGACTCCAAGAGGGAGGGGATCCAATTTCTAGCTCTCCTACTCATAGCTCCGGGACTTTCACAAAAGTCACCATACCTACTATCTACCGCCCTCACGGCACCCTACGAAGCTCAAGGTAGTATCTTACTTTGACCTTCCTTCTACTACTATCTTTGATCATTTACTGACTTGGGCGTCGGAGTGCCCCCGGCACCCACCACACCGGTGGGCAGTACTCCCGCTCACTCTACATCTTTGTTCTGCAGGATCGCCAGTGCCCCCATCTCAAAGAAATCTCAATTGTGGACCTCGGGCGAAAACCAGCGTCTACAGTTTGGCGCCCACCGTGGGGCCTTAGCGATCCTTAGCATGCAAAGATTTCTCCATCTACGATCCTTTCAAATACTCATACACATATGGCGTCGCGCAACGAGCAGACTCCAGATCTTATTATCACCAAATTTGCCATCCTCCAAAAATAATTACAAACATTGAGCACATTTCTTCAACCTCCTAAAGGCCCGAGGTTACGGGTCACCCCAAAAAATCCTAATAATTTGATATGATCTATTAGAAGCATTTCACAATGGGGCAAGCGAAAATCCACCATCAGACGACCGTCCACAAAATCACCAAAGAAGAAGCAATATCCCACCATTTGCCACGGGTGGTATGAATTTGGCATGAGAAGAGTATCCCGATCGACGGTACCCGAAGGAAGTCTTGGCTTGGACGTCCCAGTTAATATTGCCAGGTATGGCTTCTACTTTGTAATAATGTCCCAATCGACATTAGAAAGATATGAAACTTGTGATAGATGTCATAGTTGGTATTACAATTTGTAGTATGCTATGGGTGTCCCAGTCGACACAACGATTTACAACTAGGTACAATTAGGTACTGGTTTAGGATGGCTCACTCGACATTCACTATGTCTGGTATATAACTTGTTAGGAGTGTCCTACTCGATATTAGAGTGTTATTGAGGATGTCCCAATTGATATCACTTTTTGTAGCTTGTCACTTGTTAAAGATTCGACCTGACACCTCACATAACACCTGTTTAAAATCTCATTTGACATAGATCAATTTCCTATATTTCAAAATAGATTGCCAACAACTTCGTACTACATGTAATGATTGTTATCTTCCTCAAAAAACATAAGAGGATAATTCTTTTCTCCATATGACAATGTGGTCGTTGACTCTTCACATTATATAAAGATTGACATCTCCTCCAAACGACAGAGAACATAGTTATTGCTCCAGATGATATGTATAATTTATCATCTCTTCCAGACGACATAGATAAAAGATCAACTTCTTTAGACTACTGATCCATATGACATGGAAGGAATATCAAACTCGCTCGGATCACGCAGAAGGAATGTTATCCCACGAATTGGAAGAACAGTCATACGACAAGTTATTTTCACTTCCTTCGAACGACCTCGTTGAAATGTCGTCCACTTCTGTCTGCATGGAATGGTTGCTTACTCTTATGGACGACATAGGAAGTTATTCTTTCATTCTTCAAACGACATAATTAAGCTCTCATCTCCTTCATTCGACACGAAAAGATATTCATCTCCCTCATACGACAATGAGATCTCAGCCCAACAATCGGCTGAGTCGCATGGATAAAAAAAAACAAACAAATGCCCACCACAAGCATCAAAGCACGGGTAAAAGGCCCAAATTCCACAAAACCATATTGCCAACCTTAACAAAGAAACAAACAACCCATTGCCCAAGCCAAGGCAACCACATGACTCACACCACAAGCCAAGCCTAGTAGCACTACATCGCATACCTGACAGCTCATTGCCCATTCGACAAAAGTGTATACAAAATAAGTGCCCGACTCGACCAAGTTACTTGCTCAACTCTAAACAACTAAATTTGCCTACAAGTCAATAAGTAGTACACGTGAATAGTCATGCCACCATAATTATTCAGGTTATGCTATTCAAGGGGCACATTTCATGCTACATGCACATATGTGTGGCCTCGTCCACATAGAATAAAAAGTTACTACATGCCTGCAGTCCTTCATGCTACCTATGCATTGTGATATCCTTGCACCGAAATGTCCTTCAAATTGTCCTGGCCTCATCAAGTCCAGTCGACCGGGGACATCCCCCATTGACTCATGTCGAGTCAAGTTGTAGACATGGAATACACATGTCGTATGACTTATATATTGTCCTGGCCTCATCAAGTCCAGTCGACCGGGGACATCCCCTATTGACTCATGTCGAGTCAAGTTGTAGACATGGAATACACATGTCGTATGACTTATATATTGTCCTGGCCTCATCAAGTCCAGTCGACCGGGGACATCCCCTATTGACTCATGTCGAGTCAAGTTGTAGACATGGAATACACATGTCGTATGACTTATATCTTCCTGGACTCATCAAGTCCAGTCGACCGGCGACATCCCCATTGACTCATGTCGAGTCAAGTTGTAGACATGGAATACACATGTCGTATGACTTATATATTGTCCTGGCCTCATCAAGTCCAGTCGACCGGGGACATCCCCTATTGACTCATGTCGAGTCAAGTTGTAGACATGGAATACACATGTCGTATGACTTATATATTGTCCTGGCCTCATCAAGTCCAGTCGACCGGGGACATCCCCTATTGACTCATGTCGAGTCAAGTTGTAGACATGGAATACACATGTCGTATGACTTATATCTTCCTGGACTCATCAAGTCCAGTCGACCGGCGACATCCCCATTGACTCATGTCGAGTCAAGTTGTAGACATGGAATACACATGTCGTATGACTTATATATTGTCCTGGCCTCATCAAGTCCAGTCGACCGGGGACATCCCCATGGACTCATGTCGAGTCAAGTTGTAGACATGGATTACACATGTCGTATGACTTATATCTTCCTGGACTCATCAAGTCCAATCGACCGGGGACATCCCCCATGTACTCATGTCGAGTCAAGTTGTAGACATGGATTACACATGTCAAGTGAATTATATCCTGAATCTTCATCTAGATCAGTCGACTGGGGACATCCCCCATGGACTCATGTCGAGTCAAGTTGTAGACATGGATTACACATGTCGTATGACTTATATCTTCCTGGACTCATCAAGTCCAATCGACCGGGGACATCCCCCATGTACTCATGTCGAGTCAAGTTGTAGACATGGATTACAAATGTCAAGTGAATTATATCCTGAATCTTCATCTAGATCAGTCGACTGGGGACATCCCTCATGGACTCATGTCGAGTCAAGTTGTAGACATGGATTACACATGTCGTATGACTTATATCTTCCTGGACTCATCAAGTCCAATCGACCGGGGACATCCCCCATGTACTCATGTCGAGTCAAGTTGTAGACATGGATTACACATGTCAAGTGAATTATATCCTGAATCTTCATCTAGATCAGTCGACTGGGGACATCCCTCATGGACTCATGTCGAGTCAAGTTGAAGACGTATATTACTCATGTCGTATGACATATATTCTGACCTCCATCTGGTTCAGCTAACTGGGTACTTCCCTAATGGCTCTTATAGAGTCAAGTTCATGATCTTGACCTTCATCTAGCTCATTTGACTGGACACATCCATGATGGATCATGTAGATTCAAGTTCATAACTTGACATTCGTTCGGTTCAATCAATAGGTAGCATCGACGCTCAGGTACACCTACATCGAATGGCTCGACACGCGCATCAAATACTCTCCAAGCCAATGACTCCTTGACTTAGAGAGTAGGGGACAAACTGTACGGGCCAAATTTGGGCCAATGGCAATTTTGTCCTTTTACTCCAGGCCCAAGTTTCTACCTCAGAAGGAAGCCCGGTAATTAAAGTGAATAGTGGCCTAGAGATTCATAAGCCCAGGCCCAGTGAGGAGCCATGTAGCGCCCAGGCTCATTAATACCACCCATAAGCCATCTGTTCCAACCTGCAAGCAGTAATGGCACTTCATTAAGTTGACTGTTACCATGTTCTAAACGGGCAAATAATCAAAAGACAATCAATAAAGGCACACGTTACTATACCATATATATTTAAGGAACATGACTCCAAGAGGGAGGGGATCCAATTTCTAGCTCTCCTACTCATAGCTCCGGGACTTTCACAAAAGTCACCATACCTACTATCTACCGCCCTCACGGCACCCTACGAAGCTCAAGGTAATATCTTACTTTGACCTTCCTTCTACTACTATCTTTGATCATTTACTGACTTGGGCGTCGGAGTGCCCCCGGCACCCACCACACCGGTGGGCAGTACTCCCGCTCACTCTACATCTTTGTTCTGCAGGATCGCCAGTGCCCCCATCTCAAAGAAATCTCAATTGTGGACCTCGGGCGAAAACCAGCGTCTACAACGACATGTACCAATCTCAACGGGTTTACTTACTGACAAAGTAATGTAAACCTTGACTAGGAACTGTTAAAGAAATGATATTGTTATGATACAACTCAATGTCAGTTGCAACGTTTTTGCAACTGTATCATAACTAATCATTATAAGGTCAATTACGTCTTTACCATATATAAAGAGATGTTATATTATAGAAACTGTTTATTTTATTCATAATAAGATATTTACAAAAGTATTTACAGGGCGCTCCGAGCACCAATCCTAATAAATTATTAGTTCGAGCTAATAAAAGTTTTAAAACTCGATTTTGCCCAATAGTCACGTTTCCTCACCGTGCACCCCAAAAACCCAACAGATATATCTGCGGGTGCCTCATCTGACTTCAAACTTTAGTTACTTTGTAACCGATGTTGTGGGTACCCCACATGGGAATTGGTCACTGGGTGATCTTTTATCCGGTTTTTATTTTTATCACTATGTGACTGATTTGGTGGATATTCCCTTAAAGAATTAGTTATTGCGTAACTGAATTTTGGGAGAATATTCCTTTGTTTCCGAAGTATGAGTATACGCTTAGTTATGTGCTTCATTCGAGGTTCGTAAGCTTTAGCAAGCTCAACAGAGGGTTCCTTCAGATACTCTATCTGATGCCTCAAAGCGTGAACGCAAAGTCAAGCGTTTGTTTTATCTAGTACTCATGGACTTCTTTTAGATAAAGTGGATATAGGTCCATCATGGGATATTCATTCTAAGGCTTAAGCAACCAAAAATCTTTCAAGTCGGGTATAGGCCCACCGGAGTTTGCTCCTGTCGGGGCTTAAGCGTCCAAAAATTCTTTCAAGCTGGGTATAGGCCCATTGGAGGATGCTCTTACCAGGACTTAAGTACCCAAAAATTCATCATGGGAATTTTGGCAATTTAGATTTTTATCTCATTATTTTCATTTTCCCCTACGAACGATTAGCTCTGTGAGCCAAATTTATGAGATTTTTTATCCTTAATTGTGCGGAGGGTTCCGGAGTAACTCCGGTAAAAGTCTCATCTCAATTTCATTATGAATTATCTTTACATTTGTATATAATATTTTTCTTTTCTGAAAGCCTATTCATTCAAGGCTTTTATATTTACATTTACATATAACTTTCTTAGTTTACAAAATAAACTATTGCCTTCGGTTGCTTTCCTTTCAGGATTCATCTAGCCAGTATTTGATTTTCATTAATTGATTATGCTAGAGCTCAAAGAGCTTTATGTAATTCCGTTCCAGAATTTCTTGCATTTCTAAACGTGTAACCTTTTCAAAATTTGGTTCTCAAATTCAATTGTTACCATAATTGAGCTTTGATCATTTCACAACATTTCCATTTGATTTGCCAAGAATCTTACAATCTTCACCTTCAAAATGTTAGTTTTTCAAAACATTTCATGGTGATAATAGGTAAGTTCATCATCACTCACATGTTGTACTTATGCAATACTTTGGAAGTTGTTTCTTGCAACAGTTTCGTTTTCAAGCAAATTTTTTTTAAAAAAAAATGTAAGTTTTATTTTAAACTGCTTTTTCATTTACAAGTGCATAATACAACATTTATCATTGTACTTCTCATAAATTCACAGAAGATGATGCATGCATCATGTTTCTCGTGTCAACCAATCATGCATGTCAAGAATTTCCTAATTTTCAATGCAATGTATGGACTATTACTTTTTGTATCTCATCTTGTATTTTTATGAAATACAATTATGTGCACGAGTTCAGGTTCCCTACTAAGTTGTCAGTCTTAGGCTACTATGAGTTCACCCCATTTATTTCTCACTTGGCGTACCTAAGCGTAATTCTGTTGCCGACATACGGGCGGAACTCGAGTGCACTGAGTTACCTGATTTTTTTAACTTTAGATCGTATGTGCTCACCATCCTTTCATTATACAGACTTGTTAAGCATATTAAAGTTTATTCATGCAAATATTACATACAAGAATGACATATATTTTGATTTTTATATGAGCATTTCTTCATGCTCAAAATCCATGCACATCATATATAATTCCAATTATGCATGCATTTCGTAATTTAGCAATTTTACAAATTTTTGCTTTGGAAAAAAAAACGATAATCGTGTGTCCTCCCCACAGACGACGCCAAAGATGAAAACGATAAAAAGTTGGGTAAAATTTCGTACCTCTCAATGGGTTTTAGGATTGATTATCAATTTTCCAATTCTGATATGAGCTGGGAGATAGATGTTTGATGGTCTGACTTTACTTTTCTTTAATACCAATAAAATCTTCATCTCAATGGGTTTTAGGCTTGACTCATCAAGGTCCAATTCTAATTTAGGCCAAGAGAAAGATGTTTGATGGCTGACTTTGCTTTTCTTTAAGACCAGTAAAGGATTTTTACAAGATTAGTATTCTGAAACTTATTAGAATCTTCCTTTTTAGTAATTCATCTTTTTTTTTTTAAGATCAATCTATAGTTCTTTTTTTTTTTCTAAAAACTTTTCTAAATTTCTCTGCTATTTTTTAATATTTTTATGAACATTTTCATATATTAGAATTTTCGAAACCCCATATTTTTCTTCGAGCTCATTGGCCTATATAGGGGGATTTTATGTAGCGGTGTCAGCACATATCCAGTGATGGAATGGTTACTGATCTGCATGGTATATACCTCTCATAGTACATGTTGGAACATTAGATGTCATAACATTTGTTATTATGCATTCTTCATCTATCTTCCATACTAAGATAAAGTGAATTGTCATTAAAGTTCACTAGTCTTAGGCGGTGGCATCATGTACTTCGGAAAGCTGATTTAGGATTATAGTATTTTCATTATATATCCATGTTGATTTGTAAATTTCGGAGTGATGTCACTCCGAAATACTTCCATTCCGAAATGATGTCACTCCGGAGTACTTCTATTCCGGAATAATATCACTCTGGAGTACTTCTATTTCGGAGTGATGTCACTCCGGAAACTTTCATTATGGAGTGATGTCACTCTAGAATCATGTCTAAATTTCAATTCCGTTAAGGAATTTTATTGAAGAATATTCATTGGAGTAACGATGTGTGGCCAATAAAGCATGATTAAAATTATGCACTTACTATTACGTTTGATCCCCTTCCATGATGGGTGATCGCATATTATAGCGAAGGCAGAAAAAACCTAGAGGGTTCACTGGTAATAATTTTGAATTTGACATATATCTAACAATAGTTTTCGAGTTTGGTGATGGTTCCACATGTAAATAATTTCCGGTCATTGAGTGGTGGAGTAGACAAGCAAATACATTTATAACTCTTGCAGTAATCGCTAAATTAGTTTTAGCAGCTCTAGTATCAACGGGAGTGGTTGAACAAGCTTACAGTGCATTAGGTAGTATATTAGATGAGACGCGGTCTTCCATGAGCCCTGATTCATTAGAAGCTCAAGCCTACGTGGACGATTGGATGAGAGCAGAATTACGACAATAAAAGATACAACAACAAAGGATTGAAGATTTATATGATTTAACAACAACTGAATGAACGATGATTAGAACATCCGACAATGGCAGTGATGATTAAGGTAAAATAGATATTCAAATTCAACAAAAAGATAAGAGAACTACATGAGCTTTGATTCCTCCAGACCCTAGAGGATATGTAGACATCTTAATTTTTTTTTTAAAAAAATTAAGTCTAAGCCCTTTTAATTATTTTTTTTTCAAATTAAAACTAATTTAAATCAAATTTAATTTATAGTTAATTTTATTAAAAATTTTACGATTCAGAACTGGAACCAGAATCACCGATTTCAGAACCAGAACCGTAATTTTACGAATCCGAACCGAAACCGAAACTGCGATGAAGGCTACTTCCATCAATCCAAACAACCACATTTTATTATTTTTTTAAATTACATTTCATTATATTTCACCCCACCTCAACAATCCAAATATAACCTAAGAACTTATGAAGGGTGTAAAATTTTGCACATCTCTTTTAAAACAAAATAATTGAGGGCTCTTGACCGAATAACCCAAAAGTAAACTATTTTATTTTTCGCTTGTGTGGACAGAGTTTAAACCGATGGGTCTTAACCTAATAGCCCAAAAGTAAACTATTTTATTTTTTACTATTGTGGGCAGAGTTCGAGTTCCGTATGTACAGTAAAGTTTATTTTGTTAATATTTAAAAAATAATAAATTATTTTTCTTTAAATATTTAAAAATCAATTCAATTCATTTTATAAATACATTCAAAAGCATCTTATAAGTTCCACTAATTAAAGTACAAAAATCAAAAGCAATCAAATGATAGTTAGAAATGATAGAAAATCTCGAATCTTAATTAAGACTTAAGTTAATTTATTGTACTAAATATAAATAAGGCTAAAGATATGTAACGATAAAAATGATGAAAAATCCATAATTAAGGCAGAAAAGAAATTAACAAATCTAGCTCATCCATTGTTTTGAAAATCAGATCAGACCAACTGGTTCAACTGTAAATGAAAACCTAGCTCATCCATTAACAAATCTATTGTTTTGATTTGGTCAAATATAAACTTAATCACATTTTTATAAAATATACTAAAAATATATAAATGAACAAAATTACCCTTAATTTTATCCAAAAACAAATGGGCGCCCGAACGGACACCCACTGTCTTGAGTAGGCGCTCGAACGGGCGCCCACACTCAAAGCAAGCAAGCATCTTGCTTTTGCTTGCTGCAAGAGTGGGCGACCCGGACATGCGCCAATTTCTATTTTTTAATTTTTTTATTATATATAATTTTTTAATCTAGTGTTAATTAATATTAATTTCACTTAATTTTTTTATTATATGTAAATTTTTTAATATAGTATTATTTAATTTTAATTTCACTAAATAATTTTATAAATAATAATAATAATAATCTTAAGTTTCTCATTATTTATACCACACATCATATATGTACAAATAATTAAATATTTAAACTAATTTTTTCTCTAAATATTCATTTAATCAAATACAATATATTTCATTTTCTCACAATACACGGCTCAGCGGTGCCTGCTCAATTCTCATTTATTTTGAGTTTTTTTTAAAAAAAAAATTATTAAATGCAATGTTTTTAATCAAGTGTCATATCATTTCAATTTCACTTAATAATTTTATAAAAAATACATCCTAATTTTCTTATAATTTATACCACACATTACATATTCATAAAATGATTAAATATATTACATATAATGTGTGGTATACCTGAGTCGTGAGTTGTGAGAAAATGAATTACATTATATTTGATTAAATGAATGTTCGGAAAAAATTATTTTTAAAATATTTAATTATTTGTGCATATGTGATTTATGGTATAAATAATAAGAAATTTATGATGATTTTTTTAAAAATTATTAAGTGAAATTAAAATTAAATAATACTAGATTAAAAAACTACTTATAATAATAAAAAAAAAAAATTAAGTGAATAACACTGGATTAAAAAAATTACATATAATAAAAAAAAAATGGGCGACCGGACGGGGTCTATTTCCTTGAGTGGGCGCCCGCCACTCTTGTAGCAAGCAACTTAATTTTATACATTTATATATTTTTTGGTTGTTGAAAATATTTATGAAAATATGGTTAATTTTGTATTTGATCAAATTAAATAGGTCAATTTTATAAATTTTCAATAAGTGTCTTAAACAAAATAAGATTTTTGTCCATAATAATCCGACAATTCCATAATCACTATATGGACCTTACACATTATTTTTAAAATGGCATCTGACAGATCAGTTGAATCTTTCGAATCAAAAATTGACCACAAGTCTAGTTTGATAAAATCCTAAAAAATTAGGCTAAAAATCGATCAAAATCACTAAAAATTAATCAAATAAGTGAAATCGATGAACTAGTATGATCGATTATTAATAAAAAATATTAAATCAAAAAATAAATATAAATATAATTTTATAATATAATATTTAATTAATTAAAATTATTTATGTCGTCATCTAATTATGTTGATTCAATCGGAACAATTCAATAGATCGAATTAATGATTTGTTAAACTTTTTAAATGATAGATTCATCATAGATTACGTAGGCATTTACCTCTACCGTCAGCGTCAACGTCACTTCTGAATGGAGTGATGTCATAATCATTTTTTTATTTTCATTTCTATATAATAAATAATTAGTTAATTGAATTGATATTAAAAAAAGTCTTCCTTTGCTGTTCATTCATTCCCAGTGTGTACGTTATAGTTTCAAATCAACACTTTTTTTGTTCAACACCTCATCTTCTATCTGGGAATTTCTTCTTAAAGCTTGCTCAAAGGTTAGAAACTCAGTCCACTAATTCTTATATGTTAATGGCTGTTTTTGTTTATATGTGTTCAGCTTAATAGAGTTCAATTAATTATTAGTTAGATTTATAGTCCATTTGTTGAAACTTCAATGCATAAGACGAGCTAATTGCAAATAAAGTTTGATTCTTTTATGTTTTTTTTTTTCCTGGAAATATTGGAGATCCCGCGGCCAAATCACTCGACCAAAAACCCCGACTCCTTTGGATTCGAATCGAGAATCCGACAATCCAGTTATGTTATTGTGTAATATTCAAAATGCTTTTGCCTTGGATGCTAATCAACCCTTTTTGACAATTGTGATTTTTCTAAGACACTGAGTATGTTGAAGGGACTTAGATCCAGTACTTAGCTAGACTTTATGCTTAGCTTTACCACTTGTAATTGGCAGTTATTGAATAAGAATTTTTACGTAATTGAATTTTAACTGTTCATTATTAATGCACGTGTGGCAAAATTTACTCCCTTTGGTTTCTCTTGAGGTGGGTTGATTGTTGTGATTTTCATGTGAAGTTGTTATTGATGCGCTTCAGATGACCTAGGGCATCACAGCTGACCATTATTCGACTTCCGTTTTAGATCCTTATCCTGGCCAGTTGTTTGCTAATGGGACAATTTCCTAAGCCACCCATCAGCCATTATGCTACCATTTCTTCAATACTCTTTTATTTTTTTCCTCTACTAGTTATTGTTATTATTGTTCTCTAATTGTTGTTTTAGTCACAAGCGAACAAGGGCTGATGAAAATTGAGAAATATGAAGTCTCCTCTGTAACAAGAGTAACAAGACATAGTTTAGTTTCGTGCTTTGTAGTGATTATAGTTCATATCCTTTATTGCAGGACGATATGGCTGTGGTAGCAACTGCTGAAGCTTGTGATTCAAATGTAGCTCTTCTAGCAAGTGGTGACTTGCGCGTTTTGCAACCAGTCTTCCAGATTTATGGCCAATGTCAATCATTCTCAGGTCCCATTGTCACCCTCAAGGTGTTTGAGGACAATGTTTTGGTCAGAGAGGTTCTTGAAACCAGAGGTGACGGAAAAGTCCTAGTTATAGACAGTGGGGGAAGCATGAGATGTGCTTTGGTAGGAGGCAATTTGGGGCAATTGGCACATAACAACGGCTGGTCTGGCATTGTATTGAACGGATGCATTAGAGATGTAGACGAGATTAATGGATGTGGTATTGGTGTAAGAGCCTTGGGATCTCATCCTTTGAAATCGAACAAGAAGGGCCATGGCGACAAGCATGTCCCTGTGTACATTGCCGGATCATTCATTCGCGATGGGGAGTGGTTGTATGCTGATAGCGATGGCGTTCTTGTCTCAAATTCGGAGCTGAGCATCTGAATCTGCTGTTGAAGCTTGCTGTCTTCTCTGTAATGAGAAGCCTGAACTACACACTTGCTATCAATAGAGCATCACATTAATGAAACCTTTTTCAATGAATGGCCAATTAATAATTCATTCTGAGGTAATTGTGAAACTGAAGAACAAAAATTTCACAAATGTTGATTTATAATTTTATTTTATGATAAAAAATAATTATATTGTGTTTTTTTTAATATTTTGATGGCGAGTAACACCTAAAAATATTAGCTTTTATAAAAATCTATTTTGAAAATAAATTATGATTAAGACTCGTAATTTTTTTTTTTATTATTAATCAAATATCTACAAATTATGTTTTGATCAAAATACAGTTTTATCATCTTATCACATGTTAAATCACAAGTAAATTCCAGTCCTAGTCCATATGTTAATATGAGGTGGAAATTTTAATGAGAGGTTAGAGTAAAAACAAAACAAATGATCGAAATTACTAAAATGAAAGTGTTGAATGATAGATCTGATAATTGTCTGGTGCCAAGATCACAAAAAAAAAAAAAATCGTCAAATTTTGACAGTTAAAAATTGGTCCTTCTATTTCAAGTTGAAAAGTAAAAGATATTAATCAAGTCTGTGTCTCTCCTCTCGAGTAAATCTTTGGTGCAACGGAGGTAAATCTTTGGTGCAACGGAGGTATGGGTATCGTGGTACCACCAGCGAATTAGAAAATGACATTTATAATTTAATACCTATTTTTTAGTTGTTTTTTAATTTTTTAGCACGCGTGGCAATAGATGATTGGTTTGTTGCATGAATGACGTGGTACCTCTGTTGCACCAAAGATTTTCTCCTCTCGAGAGTGGGCCAAAAAAAAAAAATTACAATTTCATTACAAGATATTTTATTGAAATCTGTATATGATATTTGTATTCAACTAGCAAGTAGCAACACTAAAATAAACTAATAAAGAAAATAAGAAAGAAAGTAAATATCATAAATGAATGTTGAGGGTACAGAAGTTTATGAGACAGTTGAAAAAACAAAGTCTAACAAAGCACAATCTGAACAGACAACATACATCATTGAAATCTGCAGTCCAAATAGATGGTAATGCCAACAAAATGTCCCTGGCCTTTGAATCCCATCAAGTTTCCAGCTCTAACAATGGAGGTTGGTGTGAGGTTGCAGTTATCTGCATTTGGCAACTGCATACCTACAGAATTTTGACGGCGCGGAATCACTGGAGCTCCAGTTTGCATTGAATAAAACAAGGGAATGATAGATGTTTCACCACCAATTTCTCCAACTTGCTGATCTTTTGTCGCCGGATAAGAACCTGGGAAGGCTTAGCAGACTATTAACCCTGGTAACTCCTTCTAAAGCTGACCACTCCTCATCCTCTGCGGTAGAAATATACTCGGCTAAACTCCTCTTTGTCTGGCCCTGGCTCTTCCCAGTAAACTTTTCTGTTGACTCGGAAACAGGGACAATCTCAGAAGAACCCTGTAAATTTCTCAAATTATCAATAACCAATGCATGAGAATCGTCGCTGATTTCGAAGACACTATTTTTCTCATCTGTCACTGTCATCCTTTCTGCTGCCTCATGAGGAGGCTTGGTTGCACTGTGCTCCTCCACAAATCCATTGACTGCAGGTAAATGTTCCAGAAAGAGGCATACAACAGCACAATCATCATTCTTGGAGGTAGGGTACTTAAGCTTCCATGACCGAACTGCACAGTCTACAAGAGCTCTTGCTGCTGTAGCACGACTAGGGGCTGAAGCCACGATCTCCACAGCTTCCTTATTAGAAAGGACATCCCAAACCTGAGGTTGCATATAAAACAGCTTCCGATAATGACAATTTTGAAAAACAAAGGTTTCACACTACCTAATAAACTGAAATAGAACATAATTGATAATCCTATCAATGCATGACACTGAACATGTGACAACCAAAAAGAGAATTAAAGAGCTTATACGAAAGCCAGGGAATTCCAGAATAACAATAAGATCCTTCAAGTAAATTGCATAATTGAGACGAGAAAAAATACCCCATCAGTGGCAAGAATAATGAATACATCTCTTTCAGTAAGATGACGATAGTAAATATCTGGGACAGAAATTAAACCAAAATCCTTCAAGCAAAAGTCTCCAAATGCTCTAGCCATTGCCAGGCCAGGGGAATCATTATTAGGCAACCATACACGTGCAACCTCTGGCTCATCTTGCAATGCAAAGACCCTTCCTTTGCATTGTTGGATCCTTGTAGCCTCCCCTAAAGAAAAAATGACAAGAATTAAAGTGTGGATATAAAAGGTAATTGTTCCAACATAACAGATTATAGAAAGCCATTTTTCCTTCAATTTTAATCTTTATAATTAAACAGCAGGCTTGCACACATCAGATGCGTGAGAGAGAGTGAGATAGAAAGAGACTTGGGAGATCAGGCTTCAAGTCCACAGTCAACTGCACAGCGACCAAAGAGTTGTCTTTTTCTCTCGTAGCCAGCACAGCCCTTGAATCCCCAACATTTCCAATCACAAGATCCTGACCCTGAAAAATCAAAATCTTCATTAATAGGGTAACTGATCAGTTTTAACCTATCAATACACACTACAACAAACTAATTTGTTCAAAATTATGTAATCTAATAATAACTACAGTACATTTGACTTTACTATAAATGTTTAAATACTTCCCAGCCCTGATCTACTAAATTTTGATCAAATCCATTAACCTACCTAACATGTAAGGGTTTGCATAAAAAAGATCAGCATAGTATAAATCCAGCCACAGCACAAATTTTCAATTATGTATCTAAGCCTAAAGTCCACAAAAGTAGTAGTAGCTTTTCATTTTGCTGTTGCCAGTTCGTTTCAATAGTATGTTAAAGAGAATTTATTTTCCATTAGCAGATTTTATTGTATTTCAAACAATCAGGTTAGAACTCTTGTTGACCTCACATAAAAGGTACATGGGATAATGATGATACCACAAAGCATCTGTCTAATAGATCAAACAAATAAAGATCGGCGAGATGAAAATATGTCAATGATTAGTATTGCATGCCAACGGCATGTAATGTTTGACCAGATTTCAAATAAGACATAGAATTCAGTTGTTCGTGTATCAGTTATCCAGAAATCATGTTGATATAAGGGTATAGAGAAAATAGAAGAAAAGGAAACCATGATGAGCATTTGCAGAAAGCTTTACAGACTTAAAAAGAAGCACGACAATAACAAGTCTGGATAAAAGATGTACAGCAGTAAGTTGTTCACCTAAAAGAAACAAAACAATAATATGTTCACAAGCTCATGAAAATATAAATATTACAACACCTGAATATTTTAATTTCTTGTACAAAATCTGATCAGAAGCATCAATTTTTTCAGTGATATGAATCATAATTTCTCAAACTTTGTGGATACTAGTTGTGATAAGAAAAGTTCAGTTTGCACATTGATCTTAAACAGGAGAAGAGGGAGCGGGTATGATTATCTAATATCAATATACAATCAAATTTAAAAGGCTTGAAGCTCTTCACCTCTTTTTTACCTGTTTCACAGCATTACTCAGCCTTTTATCTTTTATAATTTCAGCAGCAATGGAGATAAAAGAACTTTCACAAGATATATATAGATATCACCGATATCTCGCAGTAAATTATTAGAAAAATATTGACCTCTAAAACCAGAAGTATGAGTAATCAGTAATGATGTAGCATGAAAAATTACCTGCTTTACCAGGGTAACAGCAGTTGTCCCGCTGCAGAAACAATCAATTGTTGGATGCAACTTTAATTCCTTATCCATTAACTTAAAAGATTTTAATATAGATTTCTTGAGTGGCAGATACATCTCAGGGAGTTTGTCATCCTCAGTATCCAGTGACTCAAACCCTTCTTCATCCATGCTCAGCGAAGCAGTTTCCTCCAAATGTGTACCTCCATTAGCATTGCTAAGACTATTCTGGTCAATGCCAGCTTTCCACTGGGAGCACAAAATAGCTGGAAGAGAATCCCTTACTTTCTTGGCAACCATATGACCGTAAGGACCGTGACCATCAAATATCCCACAAAATGTTGTATCACTTGAACTGAAGTTCTATTGTAGAAACATTCCAATCAAATAATTACATAAAATTTTCATGCAAAGGAAGAAGCAAAAGACTGAATATCACTACTAAAAACAATTTAATGATCATAAAACAAATAAGCAGAGGAACAATGAAAGCGAAATTGAACCCGTACTTTCTTGGCAACCATATAACTGTAGTAAGGTGTCTCTATATGGATACTCTTTCACGCGCCCTCATTCCTGACAATGCTATTTGGAAATCACACTTGCATAAATCAAGTGTGTAGTACTACTACTAGTACACCACTCATTCTACATTTGCATCCCAGCCACCCGGGTTTGATTATCAGAATTTCAAGTACTATGCTATGCAAATCAAAATTCATAATCGTGGGAATAATGTCTATCAAACAATTGCAAGGCCTAGTTAACTCAAGATTCAATGTATAAATTTATTTTTCAAATTTTTGTAAATTTTGGATTTATTGGCCAGTCAACTAAGTAAC